>BOPN01004991.1:0-7500 GCA_017312705.2 Penaeus japonicus | reverse complement strand
GAGAGAGAGAGAAAGAGAAAGAGAAAGAGAGAGAGAAAAGAAAGAAAGAAAGAGAGAGACCGAGCGAGACAAAAAGAAAGAAAGAGAGAGAGAGATCGAGCGAGAGAAAACCGAAAGGAAACGCGAATCGGAAACAGCCCATCATACCCGAAGCAATGAAGACCTCATCTCCCTGTCTAAGCGTGATGGTTCCCCCGAAAGACGTGCGTATGCTAATGCCTACTACCTGGCAACACAGATTACGTCCAAGATACTAACCTACGCTCCTTCGACAGACAGGTGCATGAGCGCGGGAGAGAGAGAGAACGCTCGTTCATTTTCCTCTCTATAAATGACAATCGAAAGGTTCTTCTGGGGTTCTTTTGCGTTCAAAAAATTGTGCGGATGAGCGTTGTTGGTGTTCTTTTTTTTATAATACATGATAAATATGATAATAATAATGAAAACAATAATGATAATAACAATAACAATAATGATAGCAATAATAACAATAACAATAATGATAGCAATAAAAACAATTACGATAATGATTTATTAGAAACCAATTATTTTATCTCTCTCACATTAATACAAATTTTACACAATAAAAGAACTATAAATTCCTTTTCCTTTTTGCATTGGGAAAGGATTTATCACCTTCCCTTCCTTGTCTATAGCCACCTTTCCTTACAGGGGACATTAATACTAGCATATCGATATCTATATCTATATCTATCTATCTATCTATCTATCTATCTATCTATCTATCTATCTATATATATATATATATGTATATATATATATATATATATATATATATATATATATATATATATATGTAACTCATTTTGCGAAGTGTAATGGTAAACAAGAATGTATTTAGAGGCTTATATCATTATTCATCATGGTTGTAGTCTCCACTTCCTCGTGACTTCCAGAGGAGAAGTGGCACCGAATTTCAAAGCAAATTGAAACCGACAAATCGATAATGGCACTTCATTAGTCATCGTTTACGTCGTTTATTGTCGACCGCGAACAGTGAGTGCCACTTTCTCACTGATTCAGTCTTCAGATGCGGGAATGCACAGCTGATTTCTGGTTCTGATTCCGATATATGCCTTCAGTGTAGTTTTTTTTTACTTTTCATTGGTATTACATTTTTGGTGGTTGATTTATTTATTTATTTATTGATCATTATCATCATGATTGTTATTGTTATCATTGTTACTATTATTATCATTATCTGAATCATTGTTATTATCAATATTATTATCATTATCAATATCATTATCAATATCATTATCATTATCAATATCATTATCCTTTTCATTGTCAATACTATTATCATTATCATAATCATCAATATTATCATGTTCGATATTATGATCATTATCCTTATCGTTACTATAGTTATCATTATTACTAGTATTATCATTATCATCATCCTAATCATCACTATCACCACTATTATCATCATCATCCTTATCATAATCATCATCATTATTACCTTCATCATTATCAGTACCCTTGCTTCTCCGAAAGTCCTGTCCTACTTCATATCACAACCGCCATGAGACAGGAAACGTAATCGCTAACAGGACACTGTCTGATTTAACATAATTCTGCAAATTCGTTATGGCGGGGAACTGTTATTAGACCTGACATCATGAGAACCACAGATAATTGATAATCAGACGGGAGGTACGAAACAATGTCGACCATCTTGGCGTGCAGTTCCTCAGTGCCTTACTCGTGCCTACTCATTTTCATAATGCTGTCACTTTTGCTTAAGCATTTAGGAGTAAAAGAGAATCAGCAATGCTTATACTGATCTCAGAAACTGGCTTGTTCGTTTATTACCGGTGCTAGTTCTCTGTTTTTCTTTTCGTGAAATTCTTTCGTCGGCCAATCACTGGCGGGAAAGATTTTTCGCAAGTGTAGGTGATCGAAGGAATAGAGAGAGAGAAAGAGAGAGAGAGAGAGAGAGAGAGAGAGAGAGAGAGAGAGAGAGAGAGAGAGAGAGAGAGAGAGAGAGAGAGAGAGAGAGAGAGAGAGAGAGAGAGAGAGAGAGAGAGAGAGAGAGAGAGAGAGAGAGAGAGAGAGAGAGAGAGAGAGAGAGAGAGAGAGAGAGAGAGAGAGAGAGAGAGAGGAAGACAGAGAGAGAGAGAGAGAGAGAGAGAAAGAAAGAGAAAGAGAGAGAGAGAGAGTAAGAGAGAATAAGAGTTCGTTGACTATTCTCTTGACCAATCAAACGCGTTCAAATTCCCGCAAGTGGATGTGAACGAAAGAATTCTAGCGAGGAGGAGAAAGAGGGTGGAGCGCCGGTTACATCATGTTGCGGGCTGTGTCAAGACCCAGAAATGTATCCGGTCTATCGGTGACTGACGCAACGTGCGGGTGGGCTGGTGGGCTGGTGGGCTGGTGAGGTGAGGAGGAGGAGGAGGGGAGGGCATAGGGTGTTCTGAAGGAGAGGGGGACGGAAAGGTTGAAGGGGTGAAGGGGGATAGTAGGGGTTGTGGGGGAGAGGAAAGGGGGAGGAAAGGAAGGTAAGATATTAGAAGAGAGAAAGGGATGTTCATAGGGTAAGAGACGAAGGGGAAAAGGGTGGATGGACGAAGGGGCAGTACTAAGGCAGAGAGGCAGAAGGGGAAAGGGTTAGTGGGGGAAAGGGGAAGCAAGGGTTTTCTGGGGGGGGGGGGAGGAGTAAAGGGTAAGGGAGTTTAGGGAGCGAGAAATAGGGGCAAGGTATTTTTTTAGGGAGAGCAACCGGGAGCGAAGGGAATTTTAAAGGGAGGGATCAGGTAGCACGTTATTTTAAAGGGAGGAACAGGGAGCAAGAGCTGTTTAAAGGGAGGGAGCCGGGTACAAGTTTTTCTTTATAGGGAGGGAATAGAGAGCAAAGGTTTTTAAAGGGAGGGAGCAGGGAGTTAAGGGCGTTTGTGGGGAGGAGGGGGAGAGATGGGATATGAAAGGAGGAGGAGGAGGAGGAGGAGGAGAAGGAGGAGGAGGAGGGGGAGGAGGAGGAAGAGGAAGAGGAGGAAAAGGATGAGGATGAGGAGGGGGGGATAGAAGGATGAGGAGGAAGAGTAAGAGAAGGAAGAGGAGGAGGAGGAGGAGGAGGGGGAGGAGGAGGGGAAGGATCCCCCTTATATAGACAAGGGGATTCCCCTAAGGGTATTCTAAGAAGAAGAGGAGGAGGAGGAAGAGGACAGAAGGAAGAAAAAGAAGAGGAGGAGGAAGAAGAAGAAGAAGAAAAGAGGAGGAGAAGGAGGAGGAGGAGGAGGAGGGGAAGCTTGGAGCAACCTTGTGCCTTGGTTCATGCTCACTAAAAAATGTTATTTGCTCTGTGTATCGCGGAGGAAGTGTCGTGTGGGCGTGTGTAAACGTCACGATAGAAAGGGAGTGTAGTTCGCGTCCAGAATGAAGGAAATCGATAAACGAAAGGAATAAAGAAACTGATAGATAAGAGATGAATAAACATACGATTGGATAAAATGATAGGTAAAAATCGGTAAAAAAAAACAGCAACATAAAAACATGCGTTAAAAGCAGGCTATTCAGGTGGTTTGTTACGTGAGGAAGAAAGGTGCAAAAAACTCTTATATCGACAAGGGGATTCCCCTGGGGGTATTCTAGGCACTAAGCGGTGCAACCCAGTTCCTTGAAGGTCTCCCGGACCAGGAAACCCCTCCCTCCTCCCCCATATCTCCCTTCCCCCCTTCCCCTTACCTTTACGTTTCCCCTACCATCTCTCTTTCCCCTTTCCCTCTTCCCTCTCGCTTTTCTTTCCCCCTTTCATCCCCGCCCTGTTGACCGTCCTCCTTCCCCACCCACTTATTGCTCCCCCCGTCACTCTTCTCCTTTACCTGTTCCCTTTTCCTTTCCTTTCCCCATCCCTCCCCTTTCCCCTCGTTTTCCTTCGTTCTTCCCCTTCTTCTCCCTGCCCTTCCCCCTCTTTCCCTCGTTTTCCTTCTTCCTTCACCGTTTTCCTCTCCCTTTTTCCTTCCCTCTTCCCCCCATCCCCCCGCTCTATCTTTCTCCTTCACTCCTTTTCCCCTTCATCCCCCTTCCCTCTTCCCCTCTCCCCTCTCCCCCCACCCGCCCACCCCCCTCAACGCCTCCGCAACCCTCCCGCCCTCATTCCTAGCACCACGCCTACGCTCCTCCCAGAAGTTAAGGCCCGTAAGGATATGAATCATTCTTGCGTAACAGGAAGGAAAACAGCTGTACTCAGAAATATCACCGTCAACTTAGCCTATTCGTATATGGCTTATATGGGGAAATGGCTTCAAAGTTGATGAGAGAAAAGAAAGAAAAAAAATGGGTAGGAATGGGTAGAGTGGGTGCAGGGATACATCTTGTAATGGGGATGTATTTAGGTACGTGAATGGGGAGGGAAAGAAAGAAAGTGTGAATCAGTGAAATTGTGTTTTCAATGCATAAGGTCTGTTTGGCATCCTGGCGCTGTAGAACCACAATTGAGCTTTGAGTTGCGTATATGCAAGTGTCTCTGTGTCTAAAATGAAATACAAATACAAACACACACACACACACACATACACACACAAACACACACACACACTCATCCCCAACACACACACACACACAACACACGCACTCCCCCTCCTCCCCCCCTCCCCCAAACACACACACAAACAACATACACCATACAAAGACAAACACATCCATACACAGAAATAGACAAGCAAGACCTTAAACACATACATACGCACACACACACACACACACACAAAGCACAGAAATACAAACACACACATACACACATACAACCATACTTCTAACGCCGAACACAAAGACATTAATACCGTCGAGTAAATAACTAAATTATATTCTTAAATTGAAATTCATCTCTTTGTTTCATGCTCTCCATCGATATCATATTTAACCCCACTTCCGCTTGGAGGGACACCTTTTTCTCCTCTGATCTGTATTAGTATGGAGAACGTTATCCTCTGTTATAATTCTTGTTGCTCTTGCTGCTATTACTATTATCACCATTATCATTATCATTATCATTATTATTATTATTAGTAGTAGTAGTAGTAGTAGTAGCAGTATTAGTATTATTATCTTTATTATTATTGATATAGTCATTATTATCGTTTTATTATTATTATTATTATTTATTTTATTATTCTCATTATCAATATTTTCATTATGGTTATTATCATGGTGATGATTATGACGATGATGATAATGAGGATGAGGATAGCAATGAGGATGAGGATAATAATTATGATAATGATTTTATAATTTATGTTATCATTGTAGTTATTATCATCATATTAATTGTCATTACTCTTATTATAGATGTTATTATCATAATTATCTTTATCATTATTGTTATTATTATCATCATTATTCTTGTTAGTAGTAGTATCATTATTATCATTATTGCTACTACTCTCATTACCACTGTTATTGTTATCATCACCATTATAAATATTTCATCATTGCAATTATTGTTATCATTATTGATGTTACTACTGCTGCTGTTATTGTCATCATCATCATCATCATCATCATCGTACCACTATCAATATCATCATATGTTTTTTTTTTTCGTTTTTTTTTTCTTTTCTTTTCTTTATCAATGAATCTTTAACTCTTATCATCCTTCCATTTCTCGAATAAAGCAACATTATTCACACATCCCTCCACCATTTAATATAATCCCTTTAAAACATTCCAACCTAAATCTGGCCAACAAGTTACCCACTTAAGATTTTTTAATCTTAACTCATATTCAAACACGGATCTCGCTGCTTATGCATATATAAAAGATACAACAAAGATAAATATTTACAGACAACTTATGTACTTATAAGTATATAAGAACACTCAACCAAACACCCATCAGGCGTATGATCCCTGGTGGAAGAACAGGTGAGAAAAGGTGAGGTCGAGTGTTCATAGAATGTTCCTCGGAAGAACAGTCTGTCCCCTCCCTTGCCTATTATCATTAGACGTCCGACACAGCCTGATTGGTGAGTCTGATTGTGATGGAGGGGAGTGTGAACTTTTTCTGTCTGTCTGTCTGTCTGTTTCTCTCTCTTCTTTGTTTGTGATTGTTTATTTGTGTTTTTTGTTGTTGTTGTTGTTTCTTTTTTTTCTTTCTTTTTTTTCTTTATTCTCCGGTTGTTTCTTTGGTTATTCTGTTTGGCTGATTGCTTGTCTCACTTATATTTTCTGTCTGTCTGTCTGTTTGTCTGTCTGTGTCTGCCTCTGGATCTCGTCCTTTCTTTCCCGTTCTCCAATTCCTCTAATTCATCAATTGTACTTATGTTTTCTATATATTTTTTTTACTATACACTTATTACCCACCTACTCTTTATCTAACAGTCATCCACTACTCACCTACTATTCACTTACCTTCTAGCTACTAACGAACCATTTTCATTTCTCCTCCATCCAACCCCCCTACCCCCCTCTCTCTTTCTGTTTCTCTCTCTCATTTCTCTATCTTTCTCACTTTATCTCTCTTTCTCTTCCCAATAAAACAATAATATACCATCTGCCATGCAAACCATACTTTATACATAGAGTAAGCACTAACATGCGTATATTCATGCATTATGCCATAATTTGTCTGAGTAGATACCATGCAGTGTATAGCGAGAGCAGCTGTCATGCAGAGTGGCTGCTTAGGAGGTCCAGGTGCATGCATGACGATAAATAATATTCAAGCGGTCGCCTGAATCATCTTGATATTAGTTGAAAAAATAGATCTTATTTATGAGTTTTATTTATGATATTTCCTCTTTAATATTTTTTTTTATCTATTTATTGTTTAGTGTTTCTTGATTTTTTTTTTTCTTTTTGCTTCATTTAGTCCTCCATCTGTTTATGATCTACTTGTTTATTCCTTTATTTGTCAACCTATTATTCATTAAAAGAATCAGAAAAAAAACAATAATTGAAGTAATTAATGTATCTAATTAAAATCAAACACCAGTAAATTCAAGAAATTCAACAAGATCACAAATTTCTAAATCAAAATCACGTTATGAGTATTACTCAACATTAACAAATGACTATCGCTATTTTCGCAGTCAAACCTAACGATATATTTCTTGACTTATTTACTAGTTTTGAACCAATGACCTTTTTCTTAAGAAGACATCTATAAGAAAAAAATGGATGTTGAAACTAAGGCCTCACCTTTTCCTCGAAATTGATTTTTTTTTTTTTTTAGATAACATTTCTTCGCTCAATGTGCTTGTTTAAGTGGTAATGGTACGTAGGCTGTGTGTGTGTGTGTCGTGTTTTTCTTGTTTATTCCTTAACTGTGAGAGGTTTATAAGTGTTTTCATCTATTTCTTTCTTTCTTTCTTTCCCTTTCTCTCTCTATCAATTTATTCATCTCTCCGCCTCTCTCTTTCTCTTCTTTCTTTTCTTTTCTCTTCTTTTCTCCCTCTCACCTCTTTCGCTCTCTGTTCTCTCTCTCTCTCTCTCTCTCTCTCTCTCTCTGTTTGTCTGTCTCTCTCTCTCGCTCTCACG
>BOPN01004990.1:67500-72500 GCA_017312705.2 Penaeus japonicus | reverse complement strand
ACATACGTTCACTGAAAGATGAAACAACAGTTTTGTAATCCTCATGGTTTCCAACTACGAGTTACCGCGTCCCATTTCTTCAAACTCTCTTCAAAATCCACTTGACTCCTTAAATACCCATAAGATTTCTGCTAATGTGCTTTAAACCATCACATTTTTTCACTTCTACATCGTCAAATGGTTGACTTTTTAATCTCTGAACAATATCCTATTCTTAGAAGGATCGAAGACACACCCTTATTAAAGCATACCACATAATACTTAACATTAAAAAACAAAAACAATTAAGCAAGTGAACCCCCTCCCCCCCCGCCCCCCCTCCCGCCCCCAGCGCAGGGAGCGGCCCCCACGCTGAGCCGAGAGGGAAATGACTGCAGAGTGAGTGCTGGCTGCAGGGCGCCATCTCCCTCGTGTTAATATTGATGATGGTAATTATTTGGCCGCCTACCTGTACCTGTGCTCTGTACCTGGGGTGAGGGACGCCTCGAATAATGACCGCTGTGCTATGGGATCTCATATATATTTCTCATCTCCATCAGGAGGTTTCTTTTCGCTCTCTTTCGCTTGTTTTTTTATTATTATTATTATTATTAAGTTCTATCCAGGGGGGAATATTTTAGATAACGAGGCAATTTTTTTTTTGTGTGTGTGTGTGTGTGTGTCAAACGCTCTATTCGTAATGCAGTTTCTTAAATTTCTTTATCATAGTGTGTTATTCATGCCTGACAATTTCCTTTTTTTTTTTTTTTTTTACAAATAATCCCCGATTATTTTTTATGACACAGTATGACACTTTTTTTTACATCTTTTGTCAACATTTCCAGCTCCGTAGTGTCACGTATATATCATTATGCACCATATTTAAATACATGCCATTTTACTGATGACACCCAGTACCTGTGAGTAATGGTGATGACAGTTGTCAGTCAGTCAAGAGCGTGAATAATGACCCGAAAAAACATTACGTGAGGTAATTTGATAACCAATAGTCTAGCCTTATTACGCATCCAGTATGATTACCCAAGCTTTATCTCAACATCCACGTTTCATATCACATTCCACTATGCCTTCGAGAGAACCACATGACACCGAAGGCGAGGACACCGACCTGACCCAAGAACCAGGGACCAGGAAGATGGTGATGGTGACCCGAAGTCCCGACACCATCAGGAACCGCTGGTGAGAGATGCTACTCGTCCGGTGCGGGTTATCTCGCGGATGGGCGTGTGGGTTGGGAGGAGGCTTGGCTCGGGGCGGCTCAGGGCTCGGGCTCGGTGCATGAGGATGCTAACCTTCCTTCCCTGTCATAGGATAAGGATGATTGTAGTGAAGATGATGATAATGAAATAAAAATATTGATAGATATGATGATGGTCGTGGTAGCCGTGATAAAGAGAGAAGTAATAAATTGATTGACTAGAATTATGAAATTGTGCTAAACATTACATTCCTGATCCACTATTGCCCCCCCCCCCCACACGAAAAAAAAATCCTGATCCAGATTCGCCAAAAAAAGGAAAAAAACAAAAATATGAATATAAAACGTCCCTCCATTTCAAATAGTAAAGAATCATCGGCCATAGCATTAGTCTAGAATATTTGTGAATGATGAATTGATGAATCTCGAGTTTTTTTATAATCCTCACCTTATTTTCACTCTGTTCCTGCCATTTCTTATATAATAACCTCATCATTGATTCCAGGATTATTTCTCCAGGTCGCGGTGAAGTTTTGGAAGTTCTGTCCCTCTTTCGCCTTTTCGCTCACAATGAATGATGATGATAGATGCTAATAATATTCGATTACCCCGTCAGGATCTTCATTTAATAATTACTGATTAGATGGTTTCTATTAGTATTTCTTGATATGTTCTTTGTCCTGGTTAATTAGTCTGATTATCCGCGCTTATTTAGAGCTCATTACACTCGAATCCTTTCTGCAGGAGCCATAAACTTCATCGGTATATCCACAGACAAGTTCATAATTAAAGGGGGGGGGGGGGTGCGAGAATCTGTTTGCGAAATACAAATGGTCAATTTCACTGAATCAATTAACATAAAATGGGAACGATTTACATATACAAATAACCAATTAACCTAAAACTGTAACGATATAAAGAGTTGATAAATATATCATATGTTCTAACACGAAGCCACACTATATTGACATATCTTAAAGTGATGATATGTTACAATTTACACTGTAACACCATAAAAATAAATATATATATAAATGCACTAAATATATGGTGAAGGATTTTGACAAAGCATGTTACCCATTTTGCTAAAGGTTTGCACTCTGTATGGCAAATATGCAGTCAGATTTACTGGCTGTAACCACTCTTTTCTATATCACTTAACGGGGGGATTTTTGTTGCAAAATCGTCATGCATCATTCATGCATGTGTGAGGGTAAAATACAAACTAAAATCCATTACGTACGAAAGGCAAAAACCCATGGAACATAATCAACAACTGTGAAGCGGTATAATGATTTTATACACACATATATCTATATCTGTATCTAGCCACCTATTCATGCGATCCCTCTATCTATCTATTCGTTCATCAATCTATCTATCTCTTTGTTTGTCTGTCTGTTTGTTTGTCTGTCTAAATCTCTCTCTCTCTATCTATCTATCTATCTATCTTGCTATCTATCTCTCTGTAACTATCTGTCTGTCTATCTGTCTATCTATCTATCTAACTATCTATACACACACATACATACAAACATACGAATAAATAAATAAATAAATAAATATATATATACATATATATAATTATCGTTGGTAGCCTCATTCTGGAACACATTCTAAGATCAAGAAATAGAGAGGAAGGTGTGGAGACGAGCGGCGGTACCGCTCTGAGGTGACGAAAATGGAACGAGCTATTGAGAAAAACTGAAACGAGCGACCGATGCAAACAGCTTCGCTAGCTTAAGGAGCAGCAGCTCAGGGAAGGCTGCCTAAGTTCAACCGGTTACCTACCATGAACCCTCCCTTTCGAGCAGCCGATACTATGGTTTGTGACTCACAGGACAGTAGGTACCCGCGCCACTCTAACACATCCAGACGACCCACACGTGTAAATTAAACACCTCCCATCTATATCTATAACATTCATTCCTTAATCTATCTATTTGATTTATTAACTAACTATCTTACGTCAATTTACCGACTGTTTCCCCATGGAACGCTTCTCTCCAGAGCAGCTAGGTAATCCGGCTTGCGCCTGGGTATGATACTGTTTTCTATTATAGTTATAATTTGTGACAAATGATGGAAATGATCACTATAATCCCAATATCACCGTAATATAGGTTATTCTAAAGTCAGAAACATTGATGGCACCACCCTCCCCTGGCACCATCCTCTCTTGGCACCAATGAAATCCTTGAAGTGTGCCTCTCCACGTTCTCTACTAAGCACTATCTTCATGGAGCGATGGCACACTGGATGCTGGATGCCGACCTCCGACTCTGAAGCACTGGCGGGGCAGGATGAGCAGGCAGAAGGAAAAGAGGAAGGTGAACCAGACCATGTGCAGAGACTGCTAAGTGACCCTGTGCCAGTATGGCTGATTTGGCACTGAGACACTCGCAGTCGTGAACACAGGTCGTCTTCCCCTTCTCCATATTTTCATGTTCATTTTGTAAGTAAGAAATACGTAAAAATAAAATGACTTTTTGCCTTTTTCTAAAACTGTAATGCTTCCGTCAGAATGAGTGTAAAAAGCATAATAAGCTGATATGTACTTGATACTGCAATTGTAATCAATTACAATATTCAATATTCATATAAGACTCATGATACAGAAAAAAAAAACTGAACAAAATAAAAACTCCAATGTGATAACGCATAAATGAAAAAAAAAAGAGCAAGAGAGCCTGAAATATATCCCGTGACAGCCCCTCCCTCTGAAATAAAACCTGTCTGGTGTGTCGAGCAGGCGGTACGGGTGTCCGTTGTGGTCAAAACAGGAAAATAAATTCCCCGTATGCACTGGGATAAGGGAGGACAATTATACCATTGGACAAAGAATAATTAACATAATGATAATTAACCCGTATGCACTGGGATAAGGGAGGACAATTATACCATTGGACAAAGAATAATTAACATAATGATAATTAACTCGTATGCACTGGGATAAGGGAGGACAATTATACCATTGGACAAAGAATAATTCGGAAAAAATTCGCCACGTTACAATTTTAGATAAATTAAGAAGCATTATACTGTAAAAACAGCAACCTGTAGAAGAAGGGGTGTTGGTATTTAAGGTATATCAAAATCATTCGGAACAGGCAATGCAAGTCAACAGTCTAATTACCCTGTTATCTGTGTATGAAGACGTTTCAATCATATATTTTTCTCCGATTACAAATAAAGTCTAAATTTCCTCCAAAATTGGGTTTGCTCGTAAAACTTTGTTCGGATTTTTGCAGTGGGTGTGCGGGTGTATAGGAATTATTTTCATCTACACTTTCTTCTCAACAGAAATATGGATTTTTGGACCTACCAACCTTGTATGTGTTTTTCTTTCCTTATTTAAGCGCCATCTAAAACTATATTTTTAATTACGTAAACATAATATCCAGTTTGCATTCAGTTCTCAAAACGGGTACTCTGGTTCAAAGGTGCTGTTATTTTGTACTTTGAAGTAGTCCGCTCCCCACAAAAAAGTGAGTATGTATGTATGTGTGTGTGTGTGTCAAAAATATTGAAGGACAACGATGCCGTGCTTCATGGGTCAAATGTCACACGCGTTCGTTTTTTTTCTTTTCACAAATTCATGGTGTATCTTTAAAAATCATTCAAGTTTCTTTATTTATCAATACAACTTTTACTACCTCCCCCGGTAACATTTGTTCCTAAAACTGCAATCGTAAAAGAAAAGATCGCCACTTTGTCACAAGCTGATTGATTACCTGTAAGAACGTATTAATCAAATTTGGCCTTTATGTCCTATATATCGTCGTTCTCTGATGTATATATC
>BOPN01004990.1:57500-65000 GCA_017312705.2 Penaeus japonicus | reverse complement strand
ATATATATATATGTATACATACATACAAATGATTCACAAAAACAAACACAGTAACGTACGGTAGAATGCAACCACAGTAAGAACGAAACAAAAGTCGTGACGCTTCGAACTTTTTTGAAAGTTCTTCCTCGGACGTATGATACTTTAATATATATATATATATATATATATATATATATATATATATATATATATATATATATAAACACATAGTATTTATATATATGTGTGTATGATTGTATGTGCATATTAATTCCATTTATAATTACAATGAATAACATAGCGATGTATTCACGTATTACCACACACACACACACTCACACACACACACACACACACACACTCACACACCAACGGTCAGAAGCGCTCCAGGCAGAAGAATATCCGGGATGGGTCAGGCTAGGGTCAAGGATGCTGGCCTCTCAGCATTCAAGATACGTCAGTTACGAATATTAGTTGTGTGTGTGTGTGTGTGTGTGTGTGTGTGTGTGTTGTGTGTGTGTGTGTGTGTGTGTGTGTGTGTGTGTGTGTGTGTGTGTGTGTGTGTGTGTGTGTGTGGGTGTGTGTGTGTGTGGGTGTTGTGTGTGTGTTGTGTGTGTGTGTTATGTGTGTGTTGTGTGTGTGGGTGTGTGTTTGCAAACACGTATAGGTGAGTGCTTTTGCATGTGTGTGTGTGTGTGTGTATTTGTGTGTGTGCGTGCGCACGCGCGTGTATGTGCGTGTGAGGTATACATTGGTGTGGTGTGTGTGACTATCAGAGTGAATTAATGATTACTCTGCAGATTAATCACATAGGATGTCCACTTATTTCCGGTGATAACGAGTGAACGATTACAGCAGATTTTAGCATCCAGTTGTGTAACCATACTTCATAAAACGACCGTGATGGTTTCTAAGTAAATATACACCAGTGGTTACTTAAAATGGTAATGTTAATGGTTGCATAGATCCGGGATGCTTCGGCTCCCTTGCTTTTTCAACTTGCAAACTTGCAAATTCTTGACTCGCTCAACATCATAACCGTAATGTTTATTTTCAAAAACGCATCTTACAGCATGCCTTGGAATGCACATCTTGCACAAATAAAAACTTGCGGAAATTTTAAACTACCCCCTCCCCCCTCCCCCCCTCCTCTCTCACTCTCTCTCGTGTCAAACAAACACGTTTTTCTTTACCATGACAAGATCACTGTTGCTAGAGGTAAGAAAAAATAAAATAATAATAAAAATAAAAAAATAAAATAAAAAAAAGCTAACCGAATCGTAAATACTAATTTTACAGCTATTCACTCATGGTAAATACACTAATAATATATGTAAAAACGGTGGTACTTAATGGTACTTCAAGAACATTCCTATTAGTCATATCGCGAGTGTTTTAAGCTTTCATTGAAGAGTAAACAGCTGATTCGAATTTACTTGTATTTTAGCAATAACGAATGTGTAAAATTCATACGTATAACACACTCTTATGATGATTTTAATAGCTAGAACCTAAATCATCCCAAAATTATCCATCTCACAACACGCTGGCAACGCAAAACACAACATGGCAACAATCTATGAAGGTTTTGATAATATAACATGAGAAACATGATGGTACCCCTTAGTAGGTGATATGTTGGTATCCCTGGTGCGCACGAATCAGCGTGGTTGGGGGAAATAACAGCAACTGTGGACGGCCTTACTAAGTCGTCTCTTGTTGCCAACATATTGCAAATATTCTTACGAGCAATATTGCATACGTTACTGTAAATCTATAATGTTGCCTGCGATGTTTATGGCAGAGTTTTCAACTTAGCTGATGTGCAAAATGTCGCCAATGTGGACGCACCGATATATATATATATATATATATATATATATATATATATATATATATTCACGGATTCAGATATTAATTAGTCCAAACAACACACAAATAAGTCAAAAAACATTGTGTCCAGCACAAGGTATATGAAAAAAAAAAAACAATTAAGATCACATAAGATCAACATCTAAATTACATCCTTGCCTCTCACGCTAGCAAATATGAAAAGGCACCGTCATAAAAAAAACAATTAGAAAGTTAAACAAATACGGATACAAGAAAAACAAAGCTAACAAGAAGAAGAAGAAGAAGAAGAAGAAGAAAAAAAAAAAAAAAAAAACGCAGCTGCTTACCAAAATGTTGACTCGGCAGATAATGAAAAAAAAAAAAAAATGCACAGAAAAACAGTGAATGACATGTATATTAGACGAACAAGAATTACACTAAATACATTTTCTTAAAAGAAACAACTTCCTAACGCACCCGCCGTCTGAAAAGGAAATCTTAACCGGAAGAAAAACTGAAGGTGTTAAGAATATGCTGTGTGATACGGTATGTTGCGTCGCATGAGTATGTATGTAGACACGTTTATATTTTGATTTGCTTTTTGAACACTAACTACCGGTAAACTACGGTTTAATTATGTACTTAACGGTCTGATAATACTGATTATATTTCACATTGTTGCTTCCATAGCAATATTAGCCATGTAGCTATACCTGGTTGTAGTGTTTGTGGCTCTTATCCCTCTCCTTCATATGGGTTTTGTGGGTTAGCTGACGTGGACCTCGAGTCAGTGCAAGGGAGGGGCTAACCCGAGATTTTTTTTTACTGCAAGCGTGTCGCATTGCAACAAGCCACAGATCTGAGCTTCAGTTACTGTTTTTCTTTTCTTTAGGTATCGCTAAAATCGGGGGAAAAAAAAAATCTTTTTGGTGAACACTGATGTCGATTATTAAAATGAGGATATGTTATAGCTGTCAACTACGCAATTTTTTTTATGCAGTGTTGTTTAAAGAAAGAAAGAAAGAAAGAAAGAAAGAAAGAAAAAAAGAAAGAAAAGAAAGAAAAGAAAGAAAGAAAGAAAGAAAGAAAGAAACGTGACGTAGGACAACACCCCCCGCATTGCATGATGCATGACGGCCATGCGCATCGTCTTTTTTCATAAAACCTTGAACACATATTATACCTATTACCCCTTCATCACAATAAAGCTAATCTTCTTCTGCTGAAACGAATATTTCATACCTTCCTCACAGCCTCTCTCGAGCACAGTGTCAAGACAGGTCATCACCGCCATTCCTGTTACCGTACATGCTTCATGTTGTGAAACCTGACTCTATTGCTATCGCTATCGCTGGCCGCTCCTGTCCGCACTTTCTACACCCTTTCTGCATCGCTTTGGCCGCTACTAGGTTTTAATAGTTGAAATAATCAATGGTATACTTGATCATAAACGTTAGGCTCGTATTCCCAACAAATGATTCATGAATTAATAAACACATGACTGATTGATTGGTTTATATACAATGCTCTGTGTCGTTCTTCTTTTATTCCTACTTATTGAGGTCAAAGGTTATAATTGTTTATCATTTACTTGTTTTTTTGTTCTTTAGGTGAGTGGTGAACGTTGGGAACATAGATGTTTAATGGACTTTAAAGCTATTCTTTTGAAAGGACGCTAAAATATGGCCGAAGTCGAGGATAGCATCATTACTTATCCTTATTTTCTTGTTATCTTGCACATATAAACTAAAGAGAAGCAATTGAGATCAATCAAAGTGCACAACATGTTCTTTTGTGATCAATGAAGAGTGTCCATGCAATGCTTACAAACAGGATATCTACATAGATGACAGAAAAGTTTGTTGCGTCTTGTCATCTGATTGCTGTCAGTCTGGCTGTTCCTTGGAGCTAATAGTGCACAGCTGAATATCTTATCTAACTTAGTTTATTCACCGCGATGAGTATTATGATAATTCTAGGAGAACATCTGATTTTCAAAAATCAAATTAGACATGGAACAAACCCAAGGAACACGATCTTCATTGCAAAATATGTCACACGTTCATATATACAATAATTTCTTTCAAGTATGTCGAAAGTCTCACCTCAATTTATGAAGTAGTTTTGGTTTAAAAACTAGTTCATAGTATTAATTTCACATAAGCTTTATTTAAGCATTTGGATGAGAGTTTATTTCTCTAGCTGAGATTTTTCGCCAAAAACTCTCATTGAACTATATTATGTATTTAATAAGATTTTAGTAAAATGAAGCACACCAACATTTATAAATGAAACAATAAACCATGAACAGAACTCGTCAGAATGCATGGTAAGGAGTCTATTTTTGCTCGAAACGTTAAAGTATGTGGGTTCATATTAGAAGTGGGCCTTATCCCATTACACTCTCTAATACTCGTGATGTCGGGATAAATGAGAGGAATTTTAAGTATAGATTGTGTTAAACTTCCTCACAGATGGAGAACCCGGATGAGAATCCAGACAAACACTGTAGTTAATGATTTAATGAGATTGACATGAGCCCATTATCAACCTTGATAATGGTTGATTAAAAAAATGAGGTAGGATATTTGTATGATTATCCGATATGAGGGTTTGGGAACTTTAATAATTTAGACCCTTCCAAAATTTAGATGAAAAGATACAAGAAATGAAAATTAAAAGGATACTTTTGTAAAGATTCAAGTGTTTTGAATAGCAATGGAATTACATCCTGCAAAATTTTGAAAGCTTTCATGTATTTAGATTAATATTATAACGATTTCTTCTTTTAGCATCTCAAGTTTTTTTTTCCTTTAAAATCAACAACTTCTCCCATACTTGTTTTATAGTTTCTGTGACTCACCGGATAACATAGACAAATAGTAAAGTAAATATATACCGCTCCTATTTACTGGTAATAAATGGACAAAATTCCAAATATTTCATAGTCCAGAGTTCCATCAGCAATACAAACATTAATGTATTCAGTGGAAAACAGGCCTTTCCTTAGGGTCTTTTTATTGCAAGCAGATGCAAGTCAAGTTTAATGCAATGGATCATTAGAGTTAAAACCATACAACGCCCAGAATCTAACCGCTTTAGGCCTTTACTTTGATTATAGCCCCTTAAGGTATGCGTAATGATTAATCTCAATCTGAAGGTGAAGCTGTAGCTGCGTTTGTTTCATTAACCTTTGTCAGTACCATCTGCAATCAGTCCTTTTTTCAGTATTAAGTCAAACTCAATTTATCTTTTGATTTCTTGATTTGTACTACTTGTCAATGCAGGGTAAAACCACACACACACACACACACACACACACACACACACACACATATATATATATATATATATATGTGTGTGTGTGTGTGTGTGTGTGTGTGTTTATGTATGTATATATATATATATATATATATATATATATATATATATATATATATATATATATATATAGATATAGATAGATAGATAGATAGATAGATAGATAGATATATAGATACACACACACACACACACACACACACACACACACACACACACATATATATATATATATATATATATATATATATATATATACATATATATATATATATATATATATATATATATATATATATATATATATATATATATATTTCATATATACACGCATACATATATTCTACCATATAAAAATCCTCCACAGCATTAAAAGGGATATCACTCGTTCAACTGAACATGCCTACCGGTTCAGAGGACACCGCATCGCACGTTTAGACTCACCTGTAAAGAAAAGAAATTATATGTAAATTACATTATTGGTATCAAAACATTCGGATTAGAATGCCATGTACAATAAGAAACATAAGATAATTAAAATTACACGGTCAGGTACATGCAAATTCAAAGATCTGAATAATTAGTAAAAGGAATGTTGTATCTTTTTGTGGGAAATGAATAACATTAAAAAGATAGATTAGTATGATAATACACACTAACATGCGCTATTCAAACCGGCCCCGATTAACATAAGTTCAAATGCTACGAATTCAACTAGTATGAAAAATAAAATAAAGATTTATTTTCTATTAACACGATCCAATTTCCAATTAACACAACCTATAAATCTGCCAGTTGCTAATGGCTGCACTAATTGAAGTTAAAACTAGCGCCTTTTTTTCAATATTCTTCGAGCAATAGTTTTGTATTTCCCGCTACAGCTGCCTGAGGTTTTAGACTTTATTTTTATCATTATTTCAAGGATTTTCGTTCATATATCAACTCTTCAAGGTTCACGTGTCACTCCTGTTTTTCGATCAATAGTGAGAACATTAGCAAACTTCCTCAAACGTTTACGCAAATTGAACGAAGTGTAGTGCATCCCCTCCTTGCAATATGCTGCAATACGGATCTTGTAGTGCAAGGGTGGTTCGCGTAATCTGCAGCAAAACACATTCGTCTCTAAAGTCATTTACTCTTCTTCAGTAAGTATTTCATTGTTCAGTATTTATCGGCGATTTTAATTATATTCTTGGGTCATGATGCTTTATGGTTTGTTAGTCGGTTATATCGGTTAATTTGAATTTGGATTTTTGTGACTGTCCTCATTTCTTCATCATATAAAGTAAAATTAGATGAGAGTATAAATAAAGAATAATAATAATAAAAAAAAATCAAATATGAAAATATTACATACAAAGAAAAGTTAATTTGTTAAAAAAAAAAAAGTATAACGTGGAGATAAATTTCTTCTTTTCTCTCTCTCTCTCTCTAGAGCGTTATGTTGCAAAACCTCCCCTAAGGAGCCTGTTGATTAAATGACAAGTTCAGATTGCAGATTTTGGCAAGTGTATTCCCGAGATATTCTCCCCCAAATTCTATTGCATACCTATACTTGTCATGAGTCAAAATAATACATTATATAACCTTTATTAATACATTATATAACCTTTCTCAATACATTATATAATCTTCATAAATACATTATATATAACATATACCTTACATTTCACTTTATACAAAAACAGAAAAACATCATTTTAAAAGATGAATAAACCCGAACGCGTTTGGACTTTTCGAACGGCTGGAAGAACGCGTTTAGAATTCCCAACAACGCGTTAGATTGCGTTATATGTTTCATGTCGTCGTTTAAGTCATTTCCATTCCAAACCTACATCCAGACCTGTTATTAAACCAACTCATCTTTTCTTTCACTTGTCTGTGACTCTTGTGACGATTAAATATGTCACGTATCGCTAAATCCTTGTGTATATAGAACAACAAATTATAATTATGATGTACAACTGGACATGTGATGTGCCTTTAATAACTACGAATTATTGCTTTAAAAAACATGCAAAGTTTGATGAATATACTAATGTTAACAAAAAACTAATGTTACATCACATCATTGTAATCAGACATGAGGTGTAAAGATCGGTGTCAAGTGAAGAGGTCTGCTCATCAGTGCATATTTTTTTTTCATTTCTGTGTAGCATAATAGAAATGTGATTGTCTTTTCATTATAAAGAAACTAACTATTTATACACTTTATATATATATATATATATATATATATATATATATATATGTATGTATATATTCATATATATATATATATATATATATATATATATATATATATATATATATATTTTTTTTTTTTTTTTTTTTTCTTTTTTTTTTTTTTTTTTTTTTTATAGA
>BOPN01004990.1:5000-10000 GCA_017312705.2 Penaeus japonicus | reverse complement strand
ATACATATATATGTATATGTATATGTGTATATACACATATACCTATTAACTAAAGATAGACAAAGAAATACATAATCATATTATACCATATCCTACTTGATGTAACATGTTTGAACGTGTTAAGTAGCCACCCGATAAAGTTACATCACCTCTCCCTCTTAGCTGATCATAATCCGACCTGATTAGAATATGTTTGAACTTCTCAAGGAGCCACTGGCCACTGGCTACCATCACTTTAACTCGATCGTGTTATGTCATTGTGTAGCATTGTGGATCTATGTGTCTCAGTAAGTTACTAGACTAAGTTTAAGACTGTGGTGACGTCATTGAGTTTAAGAATTAGTATATTTGATGGATTATTAATTAAATATAGCTTTAATGATTATGTGACGAAAGATATGTCTCCTATTGAATGGCCCTACTTGAGTGGACAGTATAATGACGTTTATTCAGCAGTGTAGCAACTATAATCTGCAGTTGCGTCATCTTAAGTTTTTCTTCTTTTTTTTTTTGTATTTTTAACCAAAATACTAGCTTTTGCATACAAAGTTTATGAACTCCCTTGGAAGAGAAAAAGTAGCAAAACTTATAATTGTTGTTTAATACTGTATACACACACACACTTCTGATCCTTAGGCTGATAAAGAGGATTATGTTCGCCTAAACCGAGAAAATTATTTTGTTTTCATGAGTAAAAAATTAAATTTGCTTAATATTTTCGCTTATTTTCTTTGATCAAACCGTAAATACACAAACTAATGATGATTGCTTGAGCAACCTGAGGGATAAGATAGTTTTAGATGGTATATATGCAGATATGTAAAATCATATTCCACACACACATATGTGTATATCTATCTATATCTATCTATATATCTATCTACCTAACTATCTATATCTATCTATATATCTATCTACCTATCTATCTATCTACCTATCTATCTATCTATCTATCTATCTATCTATCTATCTATCTATCTATCTATCTATCTATCTATCTATATATATATACGTATATGTATTTCTTCATATAAACCAAGAATTAGCAGTCCTGCTAAAATTAAAAAGAAAGTGTTAATTGTGATTATATGTCAAATTTCCGGAAAGTTATTATCCACATGTATACATTTGTTTCCTTGCTAAAGTCTTGGCAGCTTGGAAATCTTATGTCAACATGATCAACATGATAGGGCTAGAAAATGCCTCCGCATCTCTTATTATACATTCATCCCACCCCCTTCCCCACCCTGTGTTTGTGTGAATGTTTGTGCGTGTACACATATGTATAGATTTGATTATAGATTGGCAAATATATATATATATAATATATATATATATATATATATATATATATATATATATATATATATATATATATATATATATATATATATATACATATATATATATATGTATATATATATATACATATATATATATATGTATGTATATATATATATATATATATATATATATATATATATATATATATATATATATATACATATATTTATGTGTGTGTGTGTGTGTGTGTGTGTGTGTCTGTATGTGTGTATACACATGTATATATACTTACATACACACACACACACACACACATCCAATACCTCTTATTCTTAATCCTTTTTAAAGAATTCGAGACTCGCTCGAAAACCCATTTACAACCCACATTACATTCATACTCTTCCACAGCTCTTCCACTCGGCTCTTCCAGCGTTACCTAATATTCCCACATACTTATTCCATGCACCCTCCATCTCTAGCGATTATTGGCGTCAGTCAAATCACTTTTACGCTACCTTTCACCTCATGCTATCACCTAGGCTTCCCGGCTCCCCTTCTCAGCTCCAGCCTCTCCCTCTCACACAATCCTTTCTCCCTCACACACAATCCTTTCTCACTCTCACACAATCCTTTCTCACTCCACACAATCCTTTCTCACTCCACACAATCCTTTCTCACTCCACACAATCCTTTCTCACTCCACACAATCCTTTCTCACTCCACACAATCCTTTCTCCCTCACACACAATCCTTTCTCACTCCACACAATCCTTTCTCACTCCACACACAATCCTTTCTCACTCCCTTCCCTACCGAAGGCTCTCCACACTCTCGCCAGCGACTTGACATAATATCTTCATATAAACACCAAACTTTCACCAACACAGCCATCACCTAACACGTTCGTCCCTGTGATAAAAAAGAATAATAAAAAATAATGAAATAAACGAATAAACATGGGTAAGAATGATAAACTTTTACCGTAGATGCGTTTGAAGCTTCTTTTTTTAATTCGAAGATTAAAAGAGATCATTAATGAAATGACAGAAAACCCCTCGAATTGCATCATTGCAGAGTGTAACATTTTGTTTCGCGCAGGTGTACACAAGTCATTAGAAAGTGCAAGTCATGAAGATGATGCCAGTGAAGGGAGCGCGCTGGCTGTGTGGCTCGTCGACTTCCTAAAGCTTTCGTATATTTTTTTTTCTAAATATCTTTGGGCGGACAAACACGCGTATCCTAATAGCCGTTGTAATATGATAACATCAAATCTACAAAAAATAATAAAAATAAAAAATAAAATGGTAGTCTTCAAAGTAATTCAATCCTTAAACTCATGTGATTTGATCAACGATGCAACCAATCTGATTCCCAACTCAATTGATAATGATGATAATAGCATCAATGCAAAGACACCAATACACAAGTAAATACATGTTATAACGGTAGCATAATGGTACGATCAACAAAATACCTTGATTCATCACGAGTGAAGAAGCTCCCTCCTTTTGTATTCAACGAGTGACCTAAATTATTAACCCCGCGCTCTCTCATCCCACCCGGACCTGGGACCACCGACACGCACACACATATATGATATATGCACGGTGTATGCATGCGTGTGTGTATCTGTCTGCATGTGTGAGTGTTTTTACGTGTGTATGGATGTGTATGTGTGTGTGTGTGTGTGTGTGTTTGTGTGTGTGTGTGTGTTTGTGTATGTATTTTATTTCTTAGTGTGTGTGTGAGTGTGAGCGTGTGTGTGTGTGTGTGTGTTTGTGTGTGTGTTTGTGTTTGTGTGTGTGTTTGTGTGCGTGTGTGTGTGTGTGTGTGTGTGTGTGAGAGAGAGAGAGAGAGAGAGAGAGAGAGAGAGAGAGAGAGAGAGAGAGAGAGAGAGAGAGAGAGAGAGAGAGAGAGAGAGAGAGAGAGAGAGAGAGAGAGAGATGGGTGGGGGGGGGGGGGCAGGGGAATATGAAAGCGAGAAAGATAGATAGATAGAGAAAGAGAGAGACAGAGGGAAGGGGGGGGGCAGCGAGATACAGAGATAGATAGTAGATAGATAGATAGATAAATATATATATATAGATAGATAGATAGATAAATAGATAGATAGGTAGGTAGGTAGAGAGAGAGAGAGAGAGAGAGAAAGAGGGACTTACTCTAGCACAATGGAGGGAGAAACAAATGCAATTTTGGTTTCATATAGGATTTCCATAAGCCTACTCGCCATACTTATGTTGTCATATCATTAGTCCACCTGGACCATGACGTCATAATGCCACAGTTTGATGTACCTTATGATCAATTATATCAAATATATTACATGTATATTTGATCCTTTTGATTGGACAAGTTTGATGACAGTATTAATCATTTTTCATTAGCGCCATTCCATTCGTTTTGTAAAATCATCTATTTAGAATGATGGCAAGAGCCTAACAACATGTTCCACGTGATTCTTGCAACGAAACCCAAAAGGCATAACAATCATATCATGTAAATTCGGATTGAATTATCTTTCTAAATTATGTTACACACCACGTAATAAACTCCTTTTTTTTAGATGAATTACCGTTTTGACTATATTATGAGTACCTTTATCTCTATATATTCAAGTTCTCCTGATTTTTACAGATCATGTCAAGAGAGACAATGCGTATGAATTTTTATATGATAGACAGTGATATTTACCTCTTTTGGGTGCAAATTGTACGTACTTGCTTTGTTTATTCCAAATACATCAGTAGACAGGAAGTACACTCTTGGATTATGAAATTATAATCACAAACATAACTAGAAAATGACAGTAGCGGGTGATAAATGTCATAGGTCGTTTGCTTGTATCTTATTTCCACAATATTACGAAAGATTGTTATAAAAATCACATAAGCAGATTAAACAAAATACAATCATACATCTTGTATCTGCAACTGAAAACTAGCGGCTCCGTCCGTTAAAGGTTTATATATATGTTATGCCATGAACAGATCCTGCCCTTTCCTTCAGAAAATAATGATATGAAGATGATCTCCTGACTGGAAAATCGTACAAGCACAGTTGATTTATATGAATATCAGTTTATGATATGATTAAAGAGACAAGAGAACTTTTGCGCCCTATGTTTACTTTACCATGATCGCGAAGAGTGTAAGTATATGTATACATATATGTGTGTATGTACGTATGCACACACACACACACACACACACACACACACAACACAACAGACACACACACACACACACACACACAACACAACACATATACACACACACAAACACACACAACACAACACAACACAAACACACACACACACACAAACACACTAACACACACACACACACACACACAACACAACACAACACATACACATACACACACACACACACACACAGACACACACACGCTTCTGACCCCTGTGAAAACTAAGGTCTAATAATCGTATATCTGTATTCCTGAACATTCATCACCAACACGACAACTCCAAACTGGTTTATATGAAACAAACTCACTGAAGATTCTCCATTCCCATCCCTTGTTTATAAGAATAGGTCTATTAGCATATGGATTTGCTAACAAGCCAACAGTTCAAGGGTCTGGCTGGCTGGTGAGATCACGCTACGCCACCATAGTTTGGCACTGCTCAAAAACCAGTTTATATACCGGTGGTAAAAAGACTCCCTGAGCTGATCTTCCGCGCCATTCGCCAACCCGGA
>BOPN01004989.1:107500-108939 GCA_017312705.2 Penaeus japonicus | reverse complement strand
CTCTCTCTCTCTCTCTCTCTCTGTCTCTCTCTCTCTTTCTCTCTCTCTCTCTCTCCCTCCTTCTCCCTCCCATCTCCCTCTCTCTCTCTTACTCAGTGTGTGTGTGAGCGCACGCGTGTGTGTGTGTGCGTAGGTAGGTGTGCCAGACTACCATAAAGTGTAGTGTATATATGGAGCTCTGTACCCTGCTATATTACTCCGTCAATCAAGATTTTTTTTATTAACTAAATCATCGCTTCTGGAAGACATCTCGGGAAAACAATAATTGCATTTGTAGAAGAAAATTAAATTTGACCAAGTTCGCCTGCCGTGTTAATAACAAATCATCTTACGCAGCGTGCATTTTGCGAATCAAAATCTATTTGTGATTCAGTAAAAGACCAACAAAACTACATTTAAAGAACGTCAACGCTTTGTTAGTGGAGAGCTGGTTGCAGCCGTGTTTCGTTGCAAGATTCCAGCCACTTCAAGGCTTGTGGCTTTAAAGGTTTTGTCGAATGTCCCTTAGGGATCCCCAAGAGGTCTAAAGAAGAGCGTGGGCCTTCTGGAGTGACATTATGAAAATTTGATTTTTTTTTTTTTTTTTTTTTTTATTCTTCAAAGAACGTGTTGGTTATGTAATCTTGGTATATAAGAATATGGATGTATGTATGGGCGTGTGTTGTGTGTGTGTGTGTGTGGGGGGGGGGATCTACTGTATGATGAAAGCTATTTTGCTCTATGAAATGTAAAATCGGCTGTCATTAATGAGATGAACATATTTCATCAGCATTGAAAGGTGTCTTTCAGAAGTTTGACAAAGTGTTGCAGGGCTTGTGAAACTTCGTGATTGGCCTTCCTTGTCATTTCAGTGTCGATGGACTAGTTAGGATAGCGGGAAGTAGAGAAAGCGATGTGATAAAGGAAGAGGGGATGAAAGGAAGGGGGGCAGGGGCAGGGGGATTAATTAGTTAGAATGCATTGCTTCGTTTAATTTAATTTATCTTTTCCAATATTGCGGGTATACACAGAAAGTATCTAAATATTCAAAAGATGATGTTAAGTTCTCCGAAAGAGTCGCTATATATTGTTCTGATTATGTGCATTTTCTGTACGTACATCTCTCGTGTACTAAATGATGATATGGGAATCCATAACACAATCCCTATCATTATCAAGTGAATGAACCGGAAGTCCATTCTTCAGGAAACACTAAGAGAGTTCTTCTATTTTCATTCTGTCATGTCGGAGGCATATTGAATTTGTGTCAACAATATTACCTTAGAGATTTAAGTTGAACGAGTCCTGAATTTCTATTATATGATAGCTGCCAAACTCCAAACTCTGAAGGACGTCGCAGCGGCCTTCAGCTAAACAGGACTCTCGTCAAAGCTATGATCATTCCTCCCGAAGATATGGGTCATTCATCACCACCATTCTGATCATGAGTAAACCATTAG
>BOPN01004989.1:87500-92500 GCA_017312705.2 Penaeus japonicus | reverse complement strand
CTGAGGTCGTTAAGAGCAAAATAATTGCGTGTTGCAATTTTACGTTTCTGAATATCCATTTCCCTTGCGTCATTCTCTTGTCGTCTATGTTTTTTTTTTTCTTTCTTTTTATCATCCCTACTTGTTTCTCCACTAGCTTTGTTTGTTTTTCGATGGATACCTCATCGCCCAGCTAATGCGAGAATGTCTTTAAGACAGACACACACACACACACACACACACACACACACACACACACACACACACACACACACACACACACACACACACACACACACACACACACACACATATATATATATATAGAGAGAGAGAGAGAGATATCGAAACAATTATCACCAGTCCAGTTGAACTATGTGGTGCAAAATGATAAACTTTTCTTCCCAAATCGTCCTGAAGGCTGGTTATAATATGAATTATTTCCTATATTTTTGTCCTAACTCAGACACTCAAAGAAACAATGAATAAAATATATAAATAGATGTTTTTCTGCCGAATTTCGACATTCACCGCAGAGTTCTGATTGGCATGAGCGTGTAACTTAATCTAGCTCCACTTTTTATTTCCCGTCAATCACTGGCATGTGTTTTCTGCTACACACACACGCACACACACACACACACACACACACACACACACACACACACACACACACACACACACACACACACACACACACACACACGCACACGCACACACGCACACTCACTCACACTCACCGCGAATACAATAACAGCTCCTGTTGCATAACCAAGGAGCAACTGAATTGCAATTTCTTTATCACTGCAAATATCAATAAACACAACAAAACATCGTGGACTCTAATTTGACTGTGCAGTGCAGCAGAGATGGTGTATGGTACATCTCTGGCCCTCCCAACAGACTTCACATCACCAACACCAACGACAGAGACTACACCACACATATTCGTTGTGTCTTCGAATGCAGCAACTACGTCTGGCGAGGTCCAAGCCTACGCGACCACACTTCATCTATGTTCCGAGTGAGAGCTCGCCTACTGCACACACGTTTTTGTGAGGGTCGACAGGATAATACTGCCCCTTAGCTCACTCTGTGACAGTCCTTTCCTCGTTATCCATTGGGACTGCAAGATGGTAACGACCCAAAGACCATCTGGCAAGAACACAATCGCCATTGACAGGGTAAAGCCAGCCCTTATCAAGAACATCAAAGCTACCTCCGTGACGTTGAGTTGTTAAATTCAGTTCCGTTGTCAGAGACCTATTCATCAGGAGTGTTATATCTACAAACAGTATATTCTAAGAAAGCACGTGCAATAGTTAGTGCAGATTTATCGGGGACAGGAACCAGTTCACAGTAGCGGGAAAAGTTGTCGATAAAGACAAGTAAGTATCTGTTATTAGCGGCGGAGGTGGTAAAAGCCTGAAAGTATATCAATGATAACGCGCTGGAAGGGGCGCTCGGAAATGTCATAGGTTAACGAGGGGGCAGGTGCAGAAGTAGAACCTTTGGAAAGGAGGCACACCTGACATTTCTTTATGTGCTCAATAACTCTAGGTCCAAGGTGAGGGAAAAAATAGCGGCTACGTGCTGCTTGGATTGCTTTGTCAATGCCTGCATGGGCTGCTGTAGGTGCTTCGTGTAGGAGTTGCAGTACCGTAGGTACAAGTGTTTCAGGGATGACGAGCTGCGTGTAGATGTGTCGCTGTCTAGAACCACGTGACTTTTTGGGGGCGGAACGCCGGTAAAGTATACCATCCTGCAGGTACAGGTCTTTCGTGGGAAAATCTCTACACGGCGGCAGAGGGCGTGTGGGCTCCTCTTCTAACGATTTAATCAAATCTTTATAAAGTACATCTTCTCTTTGCTTTGTGCGTAAGTCATTTGCGTCTAATACGTCTAAGTGTGAGACAGGAATTCGAGAAAGGGAATCTGCAACCTTATTACTTGCACCCGGAGTGTAGTATATGACTGGATTAAATTCTAATAACGTATCTATCTTCCTAGCTTGTCGACCACTAGGGGACTTAGATTCTGCAAGGTGACACAAGGGTCTATGATCTGTTAAAACTTCAATATCGTATTCTAGAAGTATTTAAGTGCCCATAAGACAGCTAATGACTCTAAGTCTGTAGCACTATATCGAGATTCAGCAGAATTTAGCTTTCTTCTGACCGTTAGTTTTCTGCATAAGGGCTGCACCTAGACCCAAGGCGGAAACATCAGTTGCTAATGTGAACGGACTATTTAAATTAGGGAAGGTGAGCACAAGAGCCTGGGTAGGGAGAAATTTTTACTTATCAAAGAAAAATTGTTGTTCATCATTCCACGTAAAAGGGGCATCTTTAGAAAAGAGGCGAGTTAAGGAAGCAGCAATCTGAGCAAAATTTCTTATGAAAAGTCTATAAAAACCTGCAAGACCAAGGAAGGACTTAACCTGCTTAACGTCTGTTGGCTGAGGGAAATTTTGAATGTCCTCTACCATTTTTTTTTAATTTGGAGTGAGGCCATTCAAAACAATGGTATAGCCCAGGTATTCGATTTGCTTCTGAAAAAAAAAGCATTTATAAAGTCTCTTAAATTATTTTTTAGATTGGATTCATGTTCAGCTACGTTTTTGGATACAATTAACAAGTCATCGAGGTATAAGAATACTGTATTACCAACTAGGCCGGTCATGATCGCGGCCATTAATCGAGAGAATGTGATAGAAGAACTACATAAACTGCAGGGCATTCGCTTAAACTGAAAGTGACCTTGTGGAGTAGAAAATGCTGTTTTTCTCTTTTGACTCAGCGTCTAAGGGTACCTGTAAAAATCCTTGCCGCAAATTGATTGTTGAAAATACTGAGTGTCCAGTGCCTGTATCCGAAGTGCAGCCACGCGTCCTGACAGGAGCATGGCAACGCGATTGGCTTATGCGAGGACCAATCATCGGCGAGGCCAGGTCTATGGAGGCACCCGAGGGGTCAACCTCAAGCGATGTAAGCAAACACTCTCCAACTCATGTGCCAGCAAGACATATGGAGCATGAAGATATCCATCACCACTGATGGATGTTTAGTAATAACCGGGACTAACAATTGCATCAATGCCATTTCAGAAGAGAACACCCAAGATGCACTAGAAAGGAAAGGATTCACTCCTATAATTTCCCCAGAGAAAAGAGCCAAGATGACATTATTTCTGGAGGGTACAGACGAAGAAATACTGAAATAAACCTTGAAGTCCATTGAAGTCGAAATTTCCAAGACCAGCCATTACACCACCGTTGACTAAATATACGTTATGCATTGAGCAAAGAAATAAAGGCGTGACTCTGCAGAATGGGAAAGGTGGAGATAAAAGAGAATGGTCTTATGATCTTCTGGTTCCAGAAACATCGAATTTGAGCGCTTTGCAATGGCATCTCAGTGTATGACTTGATACACATATGACCGTCTTATAAGGGACTGCTCAAAGAAGAACCAAAGTATCTGGAGTAAGTGCAGTCAGACAGGCCATACATGTAGGGAATGCCCTATCAAAGACTTCCCAGAATGCATTAACTGTGGTGAGGATAACCGAGCATTATCCGGTAAATGCAAAGCAAGGAGGGAACTAATAAGAAAGTCAGAAGTCGAAAAAGAAATGAAGGAACAGAAGATCAACAAGGCCTTCAACACCGTGGCTGAGAAAGCAGCCACTCTCCACCACTCAGCAGATCTTGACACTACCGCATGACATTTCTTACAAGTTCTTAGTTATCCTCATCAATGCCCATCTTATTAATCTGGGAAAACCCGGAACATGTGCTGAGGAAGTAGAGAAAGGGCTCAAAGCTGCAAATCTACCTGAAGATAAGGTTCCCAATGAAGTAGATTCTAGGTCTACCTTTCAGTTCATACCGCCAGCCTCTCACGATCCTACAATATCCCGAGAAATTGGCACCAACGCTCTGGCGACCCCTGCTCCAACTGAAGAACCATCCCCTGAAACATCGCAAGATGAGTCTGTTAGATTGAAGGAAAGACATACCTCGGTAGCAAGCACAACCAGCACTACCGCCATTTCAGCAGTATACAAAGACATTGCACAAGCCTCAGACAGCAAAAGAAAGACAAATATCCTTAGGGACGTTACCAAAGCCTACGACAAGGTCTGGCACTAGGGACTAAAGCGTCGCCTACTAGATTTAACATTACCAAGACCCCTTATAAAAATCCTATGCAATTATCTAGATGGAAGAAAGGAGAAAATAAGAATGAACAACTTCATAAGGTGAAGAATCCCCACTTTATAGTGGAGTTCCACAAAGAAATACTCTCTCACCTACACAATATACCATCTATACTTCGCCTGTGCCACCTCCCTCCACCAATGGCAGTTGCATAGTCATTTGAGTAATCTTCCATTTCGAGACGAAATGGAAGATAAAAACAAACACCAAGTTCATAATCATTCCAGCTACAAGAATAAGACCAAGGGATCTCGATAATATCAGTGTCATTAAGTGTAAAGAGGGCAAACTCCAAGGGCTCAAGATTTTAGCTCATGTAAAGGACATAGCAGAAAAGGCCAAGAGTGTACTAACAAAACTCAACATAAGTAAAAATAAAAGTAAAAATCCCTTATTCGTCAATGAATATCCTCTAGTACCGCAAAACACAATATCAAAAGCTATAACACTTCTTTAGGCAGTACAGAGTAAGGCCCTATAATGGATTTGTGGCATACAATGGCCTAATCCCAGACCAACTATAACAGAGCTGCACACAGAGTACAAGGTGCAACCTATCAATATCAGAATTCACGAACTTGCACTTAACACATGGAATCGTATAGAGTATATGGTGAACCCAAACTATAAAAACCTTTTAAAATCTCATGAAAATATTGGAGAACACCGATAGTAGCCTCGTGGCTTGAGGAGAACAAGAGGAAAATCCTCCACACCGTTTTTCTCACGTAACGATGACCAAAATAATCGTTAAACAAGCGAGCCATATCGCACCGTAACACGGTCATTTACAGGCATA
>BOPN01004989.1:35000-40000 GCA_017312705.2 Penaeus japonicus | reverse complement strand
GCTACTGTTACTGTACTATTATTACTGTTCTTACTACTACTACTGTTACTGTACTATTACTACTGTTCTTACTACTACTACTACTACTACTACTGTTACTGTATTATTACTACTGTTCTTACTACTACTACTACTACTGCTACTGTTACTGTACTATTATTACTGTTCTTACTACTACTACTACTACTACTGTTACTGTACTATTACTACTGTTCTTACTACTACTACTACTACTACTACTGTTACTGTACTATTACTACTGTTCTTACTACTACTACTACTACTGGTACTGTTACTGTACTATTATTACTGTTCTTACTACTACTACTACTACTACTGTTACTGTACTATTACTACTGTTCTTACTACTACTACTACTGCTACTGTTACTGTACTATTATTACTGTTCTTACTACTACTACTACTGCTACTGTTACTGTACTATTATTACTGTTCTTACTAATACTACTGTTACTGTACTATTACTACTGTTCTTACTACTACTACTACTACTGCTTCTGTTACTGTACTATTACTACTGTTCTTACTACTACTACTACTGCTACTGTTACTGTACTATTATTACTGTTCTTACTACTACTACTGTTACTGTACTATTACTACTGTTCTTACTACTACTACTACTACTACTACTGTTACTGTACTATTACTACTGTTCTTACTACTACTACTACTACTACTACTGTTACTGTACTATTACTACTGTTCTTACTACTACTACTACTGCTACTGTTACTGTACTATTATTACTGTTCTTACTACTACTACTACTACTACTGTTACTGTACTATTACTACTGTTCTTACTACTACTACTACTGCTACTGTTACTGTACTATTACTACTGTTCTTACTACTACTACTACTGCTACTGTTACTGTACTATTACTACTGTGCTTACTACTACTACTACTGCTACTGTTACTGCACTATTACTACTGTACTTACTACTACTACTGCTACTGCTACTGTTACTGTACTGTTACTACTGTTCTTATCACTACTACTACTACTACTGTTCTTACTATTACTACCACTACTACTGCTACTGTTACTGTTTTTCCTACCACTATTGAGGTAGTATTTTTTATCTAATAGAAGTATGAATGATGTTAAGGACGTAAAAGATTGTACTAGTAATAGTAATTGCAAATATATTATAGCGGTAACGATAAGATTAATGATTCTGATAGCAGCAACATTTTAAGAAATATATATAAATGTTTATGAGATCATATCATCAGTAATTGAGTGGAATGATAATAGTATTGATATCACTGATAATAGTGATGATTAAAATGATACAGTAATTAAAATGATGATAACAAAATTACTAAAACATGTTAAAGATAATATGAATAACATAATAATATCATTAGCACCGCTCATAATATTACTACCACTAACCCGGATGATACTGATGTAATAAAAAGGATAATAAAGTTATTATTATTATCATGCCATTGTCATTATCAAATTAACATCAGCATCAACAATGAAAATAACATAAACAAGTGGGATATACAATAATAATAATGATAAAAAAAAAATCTTTGATAATGATGATAATGCCAATAGTAATAACAACGATAATAGTAAATACACTAGTGATAAAACATCAATAATTATAGTAATAATAAACTTGCTAATGGAAATAATAACAGTAATAACTACAAACATGATAGTATTGACGCAACAACAAAGATGATGTAATGATAACAGCAACAGTAATGATGATAATAATAATAGTGATGATAATGTTGGTGATAGTACTGAGATACTAATGATAACAATAATGATTTCAATAATGATAATGAAAGCCGTAAACATAATAGATAAAAAAAGTAATATTACTGTAGAAATGATAGTAAAAATAATAACAGTAATAATAATGAGAGTTGTAATGATATTAACAAGAAATATATTTATGATCATAATTACAACAATTATTGTAATGATGATAATGGTGAAAATGATAACAACAATAACAATGATAGGAATAAGAATGACGTAGAACAGTAATTATGACAATAATCAATATAATAATTATAATAGAAAAATCATAATGACGATGAGGATGATAACAATAAGGATAACAAAAATGGTAATTATTATGAAGAAGTTATAATAATGATAGTTATATTAACTGTAAACATAATAGTAATAATGATGATAATGTTGGTAATAATGGATATGATAATAGTAACGATGATGGTGAAAATAAAAACGATGGTGATAGTAATGATAATCATGATGACAATAATAATAACAATAATAAGAAGAAAAGTAATGATAATGATGATAATCCTAATCATAATGATAATGAGAATGATAATGGGAATGATTTTTTGACTATAATGAAAATTATAAAAATGATGATAATGATGATGATAGTACTAATACTGATAATGATAATGATGCTAATAATAGTAATGATAATTATAATCGTAACAAGACTGATTATTACAATAATGATGACGATAATAATAAAAGATTTATCAGAATTATTCATGCTGATAATAATACTGATGATAATGATAATGAACATGATAGCAATAATGAAAATAGGAATAAAAAGTGGCGATGATGATAATAGCAGCAATAAATATGATAACTAAAACAATAATAGTAAAACGATAATGATAATTATGTTGAATATTACGTTTTAAGCTTTGTCCCTATCAGATTAATCACGAAGAGAAAAGAAAAGAAAAGAAAAAAAAAGGAAACTTTAAATCGGACATTTCTAATACGTGATCCCTTCAACGTTGCTTACTTTGGAAGAATAATTACATTAACCATCATGTTGTGAACCGAGTTAGGGCTAATAATGAATTAGCGTCAATCATTTTTGCATTTTCTCCCTCTTCCGCTACTCATGTCAGGAGGATTCAACCCCGTGACTGAATTTGAAGTCATGGGTCATGGAAATTTGATATTAACTCTTGTTGTTTATTCAGAGATTAGAATATGGACGGTTATGTTTTATTGGTTATGCTTATATATATACATAAGCATTATATATATATACTATATACACACTCACACACACACACACACACACACACACACACACACACACACACACACACATACACACACACATATATATATATATATATATATATATATATATATATATATATATATATATATATATATATATATATATATACATATATCATTTACATGTATATATACAAACATATATGCACACAGACACACACACGCACACACAAACACACACACAGACACCTACATCTATCTATTTATCTATCTATTTATATATATATATATATATATATATATATATATATATATATATATATATATATATATATATATATATATATATATATATGTATATATATGTATATATATATATATATATATATATATATATATATATATATATATATATTTATATATATGTGTGTGTGTGTGTGTGTGTGTGTGATTTTGTCACACGTTTGTGTTTATATTCATATATATATATATTCATATATATATATATATATATATATATATGTATATATATATATATATATATATATATATATATATATATATATATTTATTTATTTATTCTAAATATGTGTGTATAAAACAGAATAAAAAAAATACCCAACCCCGATACAATACGTGGTAGGATGAATTATAAACCTGCACAGCGAAATTTGACATACCACATAGAACGTCAAATGCATTAACATTACTCAGTTATTTATGTTTAACATTTACTCGTAACTTCGGCGATTTTTCTATATTTTATCAATCAGATGTTTTTATCTCGATGGCCCATGGACGTGGTGCGTTCATTCTATCTATCATTCATCAAGTGATTTAATAATTTATCAATTTTTTGAATTTTGATTAGAAATTGCAGGTGTTGTAGCATGGACGAGGAAGCAAGCATCCAACATTGAATATCACTGACCAGTAATGCGTATTTTGAATGAGAGATTCTCTATTGTTTAGTTATTTAAAACTTGATTATTTTTAGAGTTTGCAGTTGTCGTTGTGTGTGTGTGTGCGTGTGTGTGTGTGTGCGTGTGTGTGTGTGTGTGTGTGTGTGTGTGTGTGTGTGTGTGTGTGTGTTTGGTTGTAAGTGCGTTTCGTGTGTGTATTTCTTTGAGTAAGTGTGCACGTGTGGCAATGCTTCTATTTGTGTGTATTCCGTTTATGTAATCCGTATGGTCCATAATTAGTAAAGATGCGGTTTAAAAAGGCTGTATCATTCTCATTCTTCCCTGTTACTAAGACTTCTTGTGAGACCGTGAGTACAAAATCCCTGCTAGAAATCTAAGGAGGATTTCATAACATTTCGTGAAACCTGACCGTAGGGTTCTGACACTGAGATTGTTTGTTCTTGATATCAGTTACGGGTTAAGGAAGGTCAGGTTCTCTGATACGCATTTATTGAGCCACTTTGACATTATAGAATGTACTGTGAACCAACGGAAGTATACAAATTACCAAAATGAAAAAGAATTACACATGTAATAAATAGAATCACTTTATATTAGAAACATACAATAATTTTTCATATAATGATACCCAATAATTCCATATGTGATAAACGATTTCAATTAATAAGGAGAAATTACATATAATAACAACAGATACATAGAACATTCATAACTAGATTTTATTTTCCTTGTAAATGGCAGTCTGTTTCGAGAGGCCACACAAATGTAGTTTCTTTTTTTATCCATTAGACAGAAAATAAACCGGCCGCCTTTATTAACATGATCTTAACATATCCATACATCTTTCACAATTTAGTTGATATTTCGGACTCCTAAAGAAGTTTGATTTAACTTAAAGTTCACTTTTTCATACACAAATATTATTATGAATGTTTAATGATATAGAGAGAACAGTTAAACAAATATAAATGATAAATGTAATTAAAATACGATGTCAATAACTCATACAACAGTATATATTTCACAAGTATAAAGGCGCATTATTAAAATC
>BOPN01004989.1:12500-22500 GCA_017312705.2 Penaeus japonicus | reverse complement strand
ATGAGGGAGTAAGAGAGAGCGAGAGAGAGAGAGAGAGAGAGAGAGAGGGGGGGGGGGGGGGAGGGAGAGAGAGAGGGGGAGGGAGGGAGGGAGTGAGCGAGAGAGAGAGAGAGATTGTTGAGAAAAGGATAGAAAGAAATCGAGACTGAGAGTGAGAGTAACAGAGAGAGGGAGTTAGATAGGCGGAGGCAGAATGAGTGAGGGGAATGAGAGAAAAAAATATAGAAATGTGTATATCTATCTATCTATCTATCTATCTATCTATATATGTGTGTGTGTGTGTGTGTGTGTGTGTGTGTGTGTGTGTGTATATGTGTGTGTGTGTGTGTGTGTGTACTTGTGTTCAGTTCAGTTTAGAGAGATTTGCGAAGGCGACGCTTCGCCCGGGCTACATGTACAAAGGCCTCTGTCAGCTATAAGTGCTGACTCATCTGATCATCGTAACTGAATGCCTATCGAGGCGGTCGGATTGCCTGCAGGCGCTCCATTTGACAAGGGGTAAGCAAGAGGCATAATTGCTTCACCATCCCCGCGGCTGAGGAAGCGAGGATGCTCGTAGTCCAGCAGATAGTGCTGTATTGTGGCATCTGGTGCGGCGTTCGACATTTCTTGCTATTCTTGGGGATGGTATCAGTGCCTCATAGCCTGTGGCGTCTGAGTACACCCGGCCGAGAGGGTTCTTGCTTCCTCTCTATCGCGCTGCAGGACACCGACCTGCCCTGTAGCAGCCGTTTTGCACCTTAGCAGTTCTCGGCTTGAATGAACGATGAGTACATTCAAGAGTTCATTCCTGCCGTTGTCTGCCAACCTGTCAGCAAGCCCATTCCCTTTATACCAACATGGAATCCAATTGAGTACAATGCGTCTACCCTGAGCCAGGATTCGCTGAGAAATGGTAAGATTTGTGGTCAGGAGATAGACATTGTGAATGGGGAAGTCCATGCCCTTGCCAAATATCGTTTCTTTGAGCTCAAAGCGTATCAACACCCAGCCTGTGTGAGACAATCATGAATAGTTTACAAAGAGCTCGTAATCCAGTACAAGTCGTCTGTGCACCTTCTGTCTCAACTCCGAGATAGTTCTCCCAAAGGAGGCTGATAACCTTAGGAACACCCAGAATGATCCTGGCAGCCTCATTTGGCATGAGATCAAGCCCATTCCTGAGTCCAGGCTCGACTGTGATCAGGGCGACGGAGGCGTAGTCGTCAATGGGACGGGCCACGTGCACATAAGGTGATCTTAGTACACGGTGCTCAGCCTCTAAGTGCCGCCCTGACACCCCGCTTATAATAACATTAATACTGTACAATAGAATTCTAATAACAGTAGTGATTTCTAAAAAAATATTATCATACGTTAGCAGTATTGATAATGAAAATAGTATTCTTTGTCATTTGTTATAAAATGTGATTTTACTTTTTTGTCGTTTAATCAATAATCGTTAATGTCCTTATCATTATTTCTTATACCATTATTTTTCTCACGTTATTATTTTATCATCCATATTCTTAATATTATTATTACTGTTAATATCATTATCGTAATCATTCTTATCAATTAGTGTTATTATTACTACTAATAAAACTAATTGTTTTTACTTTTGTCTCTACCATTATTATTGCAGCTATCATCATTATCTTTATCGCCATTTCTAACATTATCATCATAATAATTATCATCATTATTATCATTGCTGCTATTATTATAATTATTATTGTCATGATTATCACTATCATTATTATTGTTATCATTATTATCATAAATATTATAATCATCATTAATATCATCATTTTTATTATCATGATCACTATTATCATCATTATTGACATTATTATTATTTTTACTCTTATTGTTCTTAATGGGAGATCGGGAACTAAAGAAACTATAATGAAGGAACGCTGAAGCAGACAAACAAAGCCCGCATGAATTACTACTCGCGCAATCAAATTTGAATAAAATTCAAGAAGTCGCGAGTAATAAGACAAATTTGCCATATTTTGAAGGCCTTGGGCTGCCTATTTTTACTGATGGATATGATGAATTGGATAGTTACTTACAACGATTCGAAAGATTAGCAGAGATTCACAAGTGGAAGAGGGAAGACTATCATGTGTACTTGGGCTCGTGCTTGCGAGGTCGCGCGTTGAAGGTGTACATGTCTTTACCAGACGAAAGTATTGAGTACTACAAAACATTGAAAGACGCTTTGCTAAAGGCTTACACTGTAGATGCCTATTCATACCGCTGTAAATTTAGAGAAAGTAAAATCAAAGAGAGAGCTATGTTCAACTTATTGTAAAGATGAAACTTAATTTAAAAAAAAATGGCTAAGCTTAAGTAAAGTGCCTAAAGATTACGAATCCTTGTGTAATTTTCTTGTAACTGACCAACTTCTTATGAACTGTGGTTATAACATTAGGGTATTCTTGAAAGAGCGTGGCTTTAGTGATTCTCATGACATGGCAGAAGCGGCAGATTGCTACCGTGGCGCGCATAGCTATCGAGAAATTAAGTCTCGCGCATCCGTCAAATCTGCAATCCCAAGGGAAAACACAGAAGTGAAGTGTCACGGCTACGGAAAATCCGGTCATATTCGTCCCCAGTGCCCTGACAATCCTCATAATTTTAACCCTAGTAAAGCTATTGCTTCTAAAGTAAATTTTGTGTTTGAAGCAGAACTTGTACCTCCAACCAGCCTATTTGATCCTAATGGACGACTTTCTGAAAAACCGGCTCTAGTAGTTCTAGACACGGGTTGTTCCAGTGTAATTGTAAACGAAAAATTGGTACCAACTAGATTCAGGCTTAACCAAGTTGCTAAGGTGTACGATTTCCTCGGTGTCCCGAGTGTGTTTCCTAAAGTGTGACGTCTGATACAAAGCAAATTCTTTACTGGTTGGATTAATGCCATCGCAGCTCCTATCAAGTTTGCCGATGTTTTAATTGGTCTCATTCCTGGCGTTAGATTTCCATGTGGTAAAGACACACAGCATGATACAGTCACTAATAACGTAAATGTACATAAAAATTGTCAGGCGATACATAAGAAAAACCCTTCTAATTCCATTTTTGATTTTAAAGATGAAAATGCTGGTGTTAAGCTTGCGGAACTAGCTCTTAATGTTCAAACTAGCTCTTCGAAACTGAATATATCAAAATCTACAACTCTTTCTTGTCCTGATTTCCTAAATAGGAGTATCACTAAAGATGATATTGTTAAAGAACAGTCTATTAACAATCTGAAATCTTTATGAGACAAAATTGCGAATGGTGAATCTGTTAAGAGTAAGAGTCGCTCTGTCAATTACCAGATGATTGATGGATTGATTTACAGAGTTTGTGTAGCCAGTTAAAATGAGTATGAAATAGGAGGGAAGCAGTTGGTGGTGCCCGTGAAATATCGCAGTAATGTAATGCGCCTTGCTCACGAAGCCCTTGCAGCTGGCCACTTCTCACACCGTACGACATCTGGTAAAATTTTTGATCACTTCTTTTGGCCTGGTGCCGGGGCAGACATTAAAAGGTTTTGCCGTTCGTGCCCTAAATGTCAGAAATTTTCAGCCAGAGGGAGCATAAGGAAGGTGCTAATGAAGAACTTCCCCGTCATATCAGTGCCATTCTCTAGCGATAGATATTGTTGGTCCAGTCACGCCAAGTTCAGAAAGGGGACAAATATATTATCACTTTAATAGATTATGCCACCCTGAGACGGTAGCTCTTAATATTTTAGACACCATAACTGTTGCCGAAGCATTGGTCGAAATTTTCTCTCACATTGGCATACCGAAGGAAATAATGTCTGATCGCGGCTCCCAGTTTAAATCTAATCTAATGAGTGAAATTCATCGTTGGCTCTCTGTGAATGCCTTGTACATGTCACCATACCACTCATGTTGTAATGGCGCCGTTGAAAGGCTTAATGGTGTCCCAAAATCCATCATCAAAAAGCTTTGCTCAGAATATCCAAGTGACTGAGATCGGTACATCCCCGCAGCGTTATTTGTTTACCGCAAGACGCCTAACAATAGCTTAAAATTTTCCCCTTTTGAACTTTTATACAGGTGTAAGGTACGTGGTCCATTGAGTATCCTACACAAATTATGCTCAAATGATGGCATTGATAACAAGGTAACAACAATCTACCAGTATGTCCTTGACCTCCGTTCTCGATTAGAGGAATCGGCCAAACTAGCTGCATCATACGCTGAAATAAGCTGTAGAAATTACAAAGCATATTATGACAAAGAGACTAAAGTACGTAAATTGAATGTCGGAGATGAAGTGTTAGTTTTGTTGCCTACATGTAGCAATAAATTAGTGATGCAGTGGCCTGGACCGTACCCTGTAATCAATTGTGAATGCTGTTGACTGTGTTGTGAAGATACAAAGGAAGGAGAAACTGTTTCGTATATATATGTTTCAAAAAATATTTTAGACGTGAAAAGACTAAAAAGAAACCTGAATGTAATGTAGCCCAAATCTGTGTTGAAGAGGAATTGCTAGTGGGCAGAACATGCGAACCTATCTACTTTGATGTAATTGCCAAGCTAATATCAATGATAAGTTATTTCCGATTCAGTCTGAAGAAATGTATACTTTGCTAAACCATTTCAAATATGTAATATGTGATAAGCCAGACATACCTTCATCAATAGAGCACAAGACTAATTTGATATCTGATGCCCCTGTGCATAAGAAACAGTATCCTATCCCTCATCATTTAAGTCATAAGTTCAACAAGAAGGTGGATAAAATGTCAGAACTTGGTGTTATAGAACATTCCGAGTCCCCATATTTGCTCACTGGAAGTTCTGGTTAACAAGGCTGATGAGACATGACGAGTTTGTATTGACTTCCGGGCCATTAATAGTATATCTGAGTTTGACGCCGAAGCCATGCCCACTACTGAAGATGCTCTGAATAAATTTGTAAATTATATATATTTCAGTGAATTAGATTTGTGCAAGGGTTACTGGCAAATTCCCTTGTCAATGCAATGTAGAATTTACACTTCTTTCGCCACTCACTGAGGATTAATGCAGTGGAAGGTAATGCCATTTGGATTGAAAACTGCGTGTGCAACGTTTATTAGATTGATGCATAAGGTTTTACGTGGTTTATCCAATACGGATTGTTGCTTTGATAACATTGTGGTACATAATAGTGACTGGAATGAACATTTGCACAGTGTGAACCAAGTGCTGATTAGACTAAGAGATCAGGGACTAACTGTTAGTCCTTCTAAATGTTTCTTTGGTTATCCAAAAATTAAATGCCTAAGTGTGTTGCTGACGAAAAGGTGAAAGCTATTAACGCTATGCCCTTACCTACAACTAAAAAACAACTCAGATCTTTTCTTGGTACTACAGGCTATTATATGAAGTTTGTACAAAATGATGCAAGTACTGCAACTCCCCTCAGTGAAATGCTGAAAAAAGTATAGCAGTAACAAACTTGATTGGAAGCAGCATCAGATTGACAGCTTCAATTCTTTAAAATGTTCTTTAATGTCTAACCCAATATTTCTGTCTTCGTACAGATGCCAGTGACACAGGGGTAGGAGCAGTATTCTTGCAAGATGTGAATGGTTGTAAGATGCCCATTGCATATGCAAGTAGGAAATTGCTTGCCCGTGAGGTAAACTATGCAACCATCGAGAAAGAGTGTCTAGCCATTGTATGGGCGATAGAAAAATTCAGAGTTTACCTGTATGGCAAGGGGTTTATTCTACAAACAGACCTGAAACCTTTATCTTATCTCTTCAGTATGAAGAATTCAAACGGTAGGCTAATGTGCTGGGCTTTGGCATTGCAATGCTATTCTTTCTCAGTTGAATATATAAGGGGCAAAGATAATGTTGGAGCTGACTTCTTAAGTCGCTGCTCTATATCGATTTGTAAATATTATAACGCCACCAACTATAAAAGTTAAAATCCTCGATTATTAACTTAAATAGGGGGCACTGTCGGTGGATTTGTTTATGCATATCATATACGGGGTGAAATGCCAAACTAACCATATAATGCTTAACGAGCTTACGCAAACGAGCATGCATAGCCAGACTTTTTCGGGTAAGGTTAGATGCCTGAGGATAATTTGGAAGTGAGCTCACACCTTCTAAACAAGGGTAAGTCCTCACTCACCACTCTCGTGAGTTGTCTCCTCAATGGGAGGAATTTTCTTTTGTTAGATTTATAGAACCATACTAGAATTTGCTAAGTTAACCTGAATAACTTTATATTGAACTTTTTATTATATTTGTTTAATTTGTAAACTGTACTTTCAGCCTTTTTTTCTGTATATACATCATCTGGAAAAAACATAGCAAAAGCTACTCTACAGTTTCTGAAGAATCACGCCGAACTGCTGTAACCATGAAAAATTGAACTTGTATTCAATATCAACATACAATATTTTCTTTTTCTTTTATTTGTTATAATAAATCTTATGGCACTTTCCTTTGCCATAAGAATAAGATACAAATAATCACAATTTAAATGATAAGAATAAACAAACATGAAAATTGAAATGTAAAAGAACATAATACAGTTTTAGGAAAAGAACTTCAATCAATTATAGTAATGTGTAAGATCCATATGTACTAAGAAAATAAAATAGATAATTAAGAAACCTATTACAATATATATATATAGGAAACCTACTACAATATATATATATACCCACATGCACATGATATATATACATATATATATTTATATATATACATGCACATATATATGTGTGTGTGTGTGTGTGTGTGTGTTTGCACGCACATACATACATACAGTACACACACACACACACACATATATATGTGCATGTATATATATAAATATATATATGTATATATATCATGTGCATGTGAGTATATATATATTGTAGTAGGTTTCTTATATATATATATATATATATATATATATATATATATATATATTACCTTTACGAATAATGGAGAGGAGAGCTAGAACCTGTATTGTATTATCAAATGCAACCTTCATTTCAAATTACTTTACAAAAGAAATGTAAATAACGAGATATTACCAAATTGTTTTTTTTTTCTTTTTTTAGGATCTGTCTTTATCTTATTACCCATAAGCTTCCTTTTTTCCTTTTGTTTTATATCTGTATTATGTTACATGTTGTGTTAGACGTACAGCAACAGAATGCTTGCAACATAAGCAACGCTATGTGGATGCAAGGAAAAAAACAAATTACTTTTCCTAAATTTGTCATCCTTTCGTAGATAATGAAAACTTTATTCACTATATATTTCATAAAATATGCTTTATATTTTTTTCATAAATTATAAATGCTGCAAATCGTGTGTCATAGTACACTTTATGTTACTTCATCACGTATATTTTACTATCACACATATCTAATATTTTGCATTTCGTAATTTGTGATATTGATATATGATAATCAATGTAGAAAAATATATATATATGTATATATATATATAACTATCTATATCTATATCTATATCTATCTATATGTATATAGATAGATTCATTTCTTGTCTGTATCCAATCCCAAGTGAAATATTTTCCTTTTTTCCTGTTTCCTTCGCCCTTTTCACTAGACATTAAGCCAATTGTTAGTATTTAATTTATGTAGTTACCGGTGAACAAATGTTGGAAACAAGATAGCAAAACCCAGATGTAGGGTAATATAACATCAAAAACATTACTCATTCTCTCTCTCAGACACATATCTGTATCGTGTTAATGTGGCTCGTGTTTTGGTTTGTGTTTGACAGAGGATTTCACATGAACGAGTCCGGAACATTTCGTGTTTAGAACTTTGTTGTTGTCCCTGAATATTAAAGAGGTGACATGGTTTGTATTAAAATTATAGACATCGCTCACGCAGGTGGTTTAATAATCACTGGAATGAGTGTTCACAGACAACCTTGGTGAAACTTAGACCTACGTTGATTTAAATATTGATATCATTTACACTTAATTTGGTGAAGTTTTGAGAGATACGTGCAGTTTAGCCTCAGGAAATTGGCACAGAAGAAGAGGTAAAATAGGTAATTCATCATCCAATTGTTTTAGTGTATGGGTATACATCTTGAAATAAGAATTGATTTCGTGTCATTGAAGCTTGTTTGCGTGTGTGTGTGTGGGGGGGGGGGGGTATGCTGTGTATTTTTTCCTTTCCTTTTGTGGTAGTGTTTTATTATATCTGTTTTGTGCACGTTACTGTGTGTTTTGTGATGCAAGTGAAGAGAAGTTTCTCTTTCTCCTATACTTAACCATTAGTACGTTAGTATTGGTTCATATTGGCACTGAGTATCACAAATAAATCAAAGTCGTCTATTACTGTTATTTAGCATGAAATGGCAAAAAAGAAGAAAAAAAAATGTACATATATATATATATATATATATATATATATATATATGTATAATATATATATATATATATGTATAATATATATATATATATATATATATATATATATATATATATACATATACATACACATACATACATACATACATATATACATATATGTGTATATATATACATATATATGTCTATATATATATATATATATATATATATATATATATATATATATATTTCTTTCTCTCTCTCTCTATGTATATATATATATATATATATATATATATATATATATATATATATATATATATATATAACAAAATACAGGCAGTCAACTGTTTGTTTTTTCAGCCGATAACATGTCATATTCGTTTATTAATTACATTCTTTTTTTCGAGCTATCAAACATTATAAGAAATTATTTTTATTACTTTCGGGTAAATAAAAATCAAGTAAGTATAATTTATCTCTTATAGTGAATAAGTTATGTTTATTATGACGTCAACAAATCTGATCAATAAAATCATTGCTAAAATCATTGCTACTCTTACACAATTTCGAGTATCTTAAATAAGGGTACACTTTCTTTGTATTCCAATATATATATATATATATACTGATAGCTCTAATGGAGTTTATTAGAATAAACATTTGTTTATATTCAACATTTTGTTTTTGTTTACAACTGGCATACGCTGATTTTCATATTGTTTGTAGCCAGGTTGTAACACATATTTTTAAGTTTATTGATGAAAGCTGAAGAAGATTTTACTTATTATTTACATGAACAATAGCTATTTTTCTTTAAATATTGTAAATTGACCTAAAGTAGCAAATTTAATTCCTCGTCCGAAATATTTGATTTCTAAACGAATTTCCATAATGATTCGACGGTATCATTTACACACGAAAAAAAAAATGCACAAGAGTTTCTTGTGATTTATATAGTTACATATAATGTATTCACATACAATAATTTAGCCATAGATTACGAAAGGAATGGAATTCCGTATTCTAAATCACAAGAAGGATGAGTTGCCAATTAGGGATTTCTGAATTAAATTCTTGGAAACTCAATTGCCACACTTTTTTTCTTTTTTTTTTTTTTTGCATATAGTACATGGATAAATATTCATTGTAAGATTTTTTATATGAACTTTATTTGAAGTGTGTTGTGCATACATATTGATGTCTAAAATAATTTCTTGTACATTTATGAACACTTTTCATTGTAATTTAGATAGAACAAACTATTATATACTTTTTTGTTCACCAATTTATTTCCATATATGTACATCCTTCATTTGGCCATGGAATTTTTCTACGATTTATACTCTCTATTCTACTTGTGCAACAACAGAAACAACAATAACACACACACACACACACATATACACACACATACACACATATATGTATATATATATATATATATATATATATATATATATATATATATATATATATATATATGTACACACACACATACATATATATATATATATATATATATATATATATATATATATATATATATATATGTACACACACACATACACATACATATATATATATATATATATATATATATATATATATATATATATATATATATATACATATATACACATATACACTAGTAATAA
>BOPN01004988.1:105000-108955 GCA_017312705.2 Penaeus japonicus | reverse complement strand
AGGAGAGAGAGAGAGAGAGAGAGAGAGAGAGAGAGAGAGAGAGAGAGAGAGAGAGAGAGAGAGATGGATAGATAGATACATAGGTAGATAGATAGATAGATAGACAGATAGCTAGCTAGAAAGATAGAGACAGAGAGACAGAGATAGAGAGTAAGAGAGACAGGGAGAGAGAGAGTGCAAATCAGACAGTGACACTAGATAGATAGATAGATAGAGATAGATACATGATAGAAGGATAGATTGATAGGTAGATAGATAAAGAGAAAGAGAAATAGATAGAGAGAGAAGTGGTTTAGTCTGGAGAGGGGATTGGGGAGGGAAGGAGGGAGGGGGGGTAGGAAGAGAGGGAGCAGGAGCAGGAGGGATGGGGTGGGTATGAGGGGGTGGAGTGGGGGCGAACTCTCCAGCCCAGGAATGTGAAGGAGCAGCGGCTACCACCCCCACCCCACAGCCACCCCACCTCACCTCACCCTCCCCCCCTTCCCTCTGCCACCACTTCTAACACCTTTGCCAACATCGTGCGCATTAATGACAACAACTCATTTTCCCCCCAGGTACTCACTTCCATCGCCGAGACAGAGTGAAGGTCTTAGTTAAGTGTTTTCTTTGCATGGCTATTCTGTGTCATAGAAATGTGCCAATGCATTTATAAATTCATTACGGAATACAGACAGTTGCTGTATAACTATTCCGAAACATATGATAGATGAATTATTATGTCTATACCATAAAGCCATTATGATAAGTTTAAATGTCCAATTAAAAAAAAGACGAATAATGTGATACATAAATAGATAAAACAGAAAAAAAACGTAAATTGACAATAAATCATCAATCAAACAAAGAGATAAACGCATGGATGAATAGCACAATAATCAGATAAACAGGGAAAAAACAAGTAGATAAACAAATAAATTGGTAAATAAAGAAAGAAGCTAACAGGAAAGTAAATAAACAAGCAAGCAAATAAGTGAATCAAATTACAAAACAAGTATAAACAAACAAACAAACCAACACATAAGTAAATCAAGAAACGAACAAGTAAATAAAGAAATAGATAAATAGATAATTAAATGGGAAATTAGACCTAAAGACAGGTGAATAAACATACAAATAAGTTGAAAGATAAAATAAACAAACATATAGATATACAAACACGTAACTAAATCAATAAATAAGCCAGTAAGTAAACGATTATAGAATAGAAAAAAAAGAATGTTAAACAAAGAACCAAAAAGATAACAAAATAAATAATAAGTCAAAACAAACCGGCAAGCAGACAAACAACCAAATGCACATGGAAAACAAACATTAGAGTCCCCGCCCCTTTGACCCGAGTTTGGTATCAGTGTCTCCCCAGGTCATAAACACGTAGGCTCTTAATACCCACCTTGCACGTAGCTACCAGTGACCCAAGATAACCTCCTCGCTCCCGTCCTCCCCCTCCCCCTCCCCCTTACCCCTCCTCTCCCTTCTCTCTCCTTCCTCTATTGCCTTTCTCTCCTTCCTCTACTCCCTTCCTCTTCTTCGTCCACTCTCTCGCTTTTCCTTTCCCCTCCTCCTTACCATTCCTTACTTCCTCTTCTCCCTCCCATTCTCTCCTCTCCTCTCTGTGGGGGGATGGAGGAGGGATGGAGGAGGGAAGGAGGAGGGAAGGGTGGAGGGAAGAAGCTTATAACATGCACGGGAGGAATGGATGTACGAGGGGAAGAGTAGAGAAGGAGGAAGGAGGATATGAAGGGAAAGGTAGGGGAGGGAGGGGAAGAGGCGAAGTGGGGGGGGGGGGGCTTACCTACACTTGACCGGAGATAAATATGAAATGTGTAGTTGTTTGTGTGTGAGTGTGTGGGATCTATAACTCTCTCTTTCTGAATTCACTTTCTCTTTCATCAGTCTTGTGATATCTTATAATGTCCTTTTCTCCTTCTCTCTTTTATCTCCTTTTTCTTATATTCCCTGTGGTTTGCTCGTTTACCTTGTTTGTTGTGTGGCTTCAGTCTGTTTGTATGCCTGGCTTAGTCTTTGAGTCTCTCGCTCTACCCCTGTCTGACTATCTGCCTCTGTCTGTTTGTCTCTGTCTATCTGTCTGTATCAGTCTGCCTCTGTTTCTTGCTCTATCTGTCTGTCTGTCTATCTCTCGCTTTGCTCTCTCTCTCTCTTACTAAGCAACAACCTCTCCCCTCTTCCTCTTCTTCTTTACCTCCACCCCCTCCCTCCCTCTCCTTCATCTCCTCCCCATCTCCCGCTCTCTCTGTCTCTGTCTGTCAGCCTTTCTGCCTGTCTCTCACTCTACTCTCTATTTCTCTCTACTCTCTCTCTCTCTCTCTTTTCTCTCTATCTCTCTTTCACTCACTCTCTCTCTCACTCTCAACAGCACCCACAGAAGGAACACAACACGCATTATCTCAGGAATTATACACTTTATTGAATCACCGTATATTATTAATAAGGTGTGGCTATGGAGAAGGTGTGTATGGCCAGACTTAGCACGTGCTTAACTCTCCTTTTCTCATGCAACAACTGCAGCAACAATCATTCTTTGCAAAATGGATGTCGCGAGAGAAAGTGGTTGGGAGGGCATGAGTGAGGGAGGGGGGAGGTAGGTAGGGAGGGAGGAGTAGGGAGTGAGAAAAGTTGGGTGAGGTTATAAGGGAAGGGATGGATGGGGAGTGAGGAGAGGGGGGAGAGGGGGAAGGAAAAGGGGGGAGGGGATACATAGGGAAGGGGGTATGAGAGAGGGAAGGAAGAGGAGGATGGGAGAGGAAGGGAGGAGGAGAGGTATAAGGAGGCGAAGAGGATAGAGAATGGGAAGGGGGGGGGGGAGGGAGGGGACGAAAAGGGAAAGGAAACAGAGAGGAAAGGGGATAGAGAGGGAGGGGGAGGGCGGATGATATGAACGGATAAGAGTGCTATCTTCTGTTATCTTTGTTATCTTTGTTATCTGATGTTATGTTATGCAGGTTGCACGGATCTTCCTTTTCTGCAATATGATATTAGTCTCACGCGTTATATTCCTCTTTTATCATTTTTGCTGACTATTCCTATCGTTATCACTATTACTAAAGTCATTTTTCTTTTGGTGTTATGATGATGATGATTGTTATTATACCAATGATGATGACAATGATGATAATGATAACAATTGAAATAATGTTGATGCTCATAATAATAATGGTAATAATGATAATGATAATGATAATAGCAATAATGCTAATGATAATAACAATAACAATAACAATCATGGTGAAATATGGAACGTAGAAATATGAATAATGAAAATGGCAATAATTATGATAGTAATAATGATGATAATGACAATGATGATTATCATAATAACAATAGTGATACTATTACCAATAATAATGCTGATACTGACAATAATGATCATAATAGTAATAGTAATGAAGATGACAGAAACAACAATAACGCTAATGATGACTATAATAAACACAATAACTGGAGCGATAATAATGATAACGACAATAATGATGGTAATGATGATAATAATGATAGTAATAATGGTATTGATAATGAAAATCATTACGATGATAATGATAGAAATGATGATAATGATAATGATACTACTAATCTACTACTAAAGTTATCGTTATGAAAATAAGGATTATGATGATGATAATATTGACGATAACAATAATAATAGTAACGATAATAACAAAAAAAAAAAAAAATATATATATATATAGTAATAACGATAATGTTGATAACGATAACAACAACAATAGCGTTATTACTTATAATAATACAAGTGACTACAATAATTATGCCAAAGATGATGATAACAACAATACTAAAAACACTTGCAATGATGAATGCAACACAACAACATTAACGGGATCAAAGTCAAACCCAAAAGCTGACCCGCAGTTCTAGCTATGAATGACACATGACACGCGCCACATGACACGCGACACATGACACATAACGCGTGACACAA
>BOPN01004988.1:92500-97500 GCA_017312705.2 Penaeus japonicus | reverse complement strand
GAGAAAAGTGAGAAAAGAAAAGAAGGCAGCGGGAAGGGAGGGAGGGAAAGAAAGAGAAAGAAAGAGAAGAGAAAGAAGAAAAGAAGAGAGATGGACGAAAGAGAGAACGAGAGGGAGAGGAAGAGGGAGAGTGAAAAAGGAAAATGGAAGAAAGAAAGAGAATGAAAGGGAGGAAAATTAACACACAAAAAAAAGGAATATAAGATAGAGGGAGAAATGGAAGGGGAGATGTAAGAAATAGAAACAAAACGAATAAATAAAATAAAAAGGCATTAACGAAAGAGGAGACAATTAGATAAATGAATAAGAAAAGATAAAAAAAAGCATAAATCAATAAAAGAAAATGGAGAGAGAGAGAAAAAAAAACAGACTCATAAACGTAAGAGATATATAAAAAAAAAACAATAATAATAATAATATAGAAAACAATAACAAACCCAAAGCCGAAAACCACTTGCATGCAACGACGGAATCAATAAAGGCAAATGACAAGCAGAGCATGAGCCATTAAGAAGCAACGCCGAATCTCACTCCTTCACTCCGGGTCGTGTAGAAACGATTGGAACGCGACCGCAATTGCTCCGCGATGTCCATTACGCAACCCTGATCTATGACCTCGGAATTCTAGCCACAGGGGAGGTAGAGAGATAAGAGGATAAGGGTAGATGGTAATGATGGAGGGTGATGGAGAAGAAGAAAGAGGAGGAGGAAGAGGAGGGGGATGAAGGAGGAGGAGGAGGAGGAGGTGGGGGTGGTGAAGGAGATGGTGGTGGAATAAGAGGTCAAGGAGAAGGAGGAAGAGGAGGAGAAGGAGGAGGAGGTAGTGATGACGAAGGAGCTGGTGGAGGAGGAAAAGGTGAAGGAAGAGGAGTAGGAGTAGGAGGAGGATGAAGAGGAAGAGGAGGAGCAGAACGACGGGGAGGAGGAAGAGATAGAAACGAAAAAAAACAAAACAAGAAGAGAGAAGAAGGCGGAGAAAATAATAAAAAGAATTAGAAGTAGAAGAAGAGGGATATATATATATATATATATATATATATATATATATATATATATATATATATATATATATATATATATATATATATATATATATATATATATATAGAGAGAGAGAGAGAGAGAGAGAGAGAGAGAGAGAGAGAATGTCATTTAGATCTTTAATGATAAAGTCCATGTAAATATACTGAAATCTTTGTATAAAATTAACAGATATGATAAAGGTTAGACTTTCAGATAGGAAACATTAACTATGAATTCCTTTATTCTTCAAAAAACAAATGTTCTGATTCTAATAAGAGATAGATAGATAGAGAGAGAGAGAGGGAAGGACAGAGAAAGAGAGAGAGAGAGAGAGAGAGAGAGAGAGAGAGAGAGAGAGAGAGAGAGAGAGAGAGAGAGAGAGAGAGAGAGAGAGAGAGAGAGAGAGAGAGAGAGAGAGAGAGAGAGAGAGAGAGAGAGAGAGAGAGAGAGAGAGAGAGAGCAGCACATGCAAAAATGATAGATAAGTATATAAATAAACAAGACGACAAGTAACTACCAAGTAACAAAGCGGTGAAATGAGAACAACTAACAAGGAGATGATAATTATCAATAACAAAGTAAACGAGAATAAGTAAAAGACAAGACACCTTATCAAACTTCTCTCGCTCTCGCTAATTACCTCTTTCCTTAATAATTTCACGCTAATCAATTCTTTTTTCATGCTAATAAGGAGCGTTGAGAGGGAGAGGGGGAGAGGGGGAGAGGGGGGAGGGGGAGAGTGGGGAGCCATGGAGCAGGAGGAGGAGCGAAAAGCAATACTGATAAAAGTAATGATTATGATAATGTTGGTGACGATATATTGATGATGATAATGATGTTGATAATGACGATGGTAATGATGAGGGTAGTGATGATAATGATGACAACACAAACTTATAAGAAACAACAATAATGATAATAATAATGATAATGATGATGATAATAACAGTGATGATATAATGATAATATAAATCGTAAATAAGAGTTAATAACGACAACAATCACGACTAAGATACAGCAATCAAAGGAAAGAAGGGGAGGCTGGAAGAGGGGAGATGACTATTTAAGATGAAGATGAAGGTTATGATAATATGAAGATGATACCATCAATCACGAAGATGATAAAAACAACAATAGCATAAGTAGCGGATTAACAAAACCAGTACTTAGGAATGATAACAAAAACCACTCTAGTGAAGACAAAATTACAACTCCTCGTAACGCATATCATCACAAGCATTATCGTTATCGCATAAATTTCTCATTATAATTATGCTAATCACTTTCCTAATTGCGCCAAAGTGCTCGGGAGTCAGAGAGGAATGCTCAAGCAGGCCCGTGACGTCACGCAGAGGGGAGAAAGGAGTGAGAGAAAGAGAGAGAGAAAAAGGAGTGAAAGAAAGAGAGAGAGAGTGAGTGAGAGAGAGAGAGAGAGAGAGAGAGAGAGAGAGAGAGAGAGAGAGAGAGAGAGAGAGAGAGAGAGAGAGAGAGAGAGAGAAAGAGAGAGAAAGAGATAGATAGATAGAGAGAGAGAGAGACAGAGAGAGAGAAAGAGATAGAGAGAGTTTTGATTTGGAAAAAAAAAACTATTTACAGAACAATATTTCCATATTCAGAAAAAAAATGCCGATCACTTAGAAGGTGCATCACAGTTCTTCACTAATTTAATGATCACCTTAAACAATTTCTATAATAAGATGGATACCCTTAACAAGTGATATCTTCTGGACAGTGCTATTCAGTCGATCGGTTTTTGTGCATAAAAGAAAGTAATAAACAAGATTATAAAACATTGTTGTCCTTCACACAATAGTGATGATAAGAATTCGTTTTAATCTCCCAAACTGCATGCGGTACTTACTGCATAGTGTCATGATATCCTATGCGTAGTACGGCTTACTGTAACTCACTGCCTTCGAGACAGACCAATATAGACTTTATAAGGTATGTCTCTCTCTTGCGTCGCAGAAATTCACTCACAGTGCCAACCGGTGCCAATCCATTTTCTTCATCATCGTCCGTACCTCCGCAAGGGAGCTGATAACGCATGTTTCTCTATCTGATTAGCAGGTGAAGGCGTTACAAGCTATGGAATGAGAGAGGCTTAAGCGACCAGAATGGTAGTCTGATATGAGATGGGATCCTGTAGAGTGGCACTGGAAGATTCTGCTCTGGAAGTCTAGAAATTAGAGACGGGATATTTCCAGATGTCAGGTTTTCTAGACTAAAGGCATTGGGTCTATTAGGCGCAGCCCGGCAGTTGCTAAAAATCAGGTAGGGTGCGTTGAGAAAGAAAAAATGAGCGAGAGCGAGCAAGAGAGAGAGATAGAGAGAGAGAGAGAGAGAGAGAGAGAGAGAGAGAGAGAGAGAGAGAGAGAGAGAGAGAGAGAGAGAGAGAGAGAGAGAGAGAGAGAGAGAGAGAGAGAGAGAGGAGATGGGCGGGGGGTTGGTAAAGAAGGGAGTGAGAAAGAGAGAACATGATCAATCTTGACTAAAGTGGATACATTAAAGGTTAAGACCAATTCGATATGGATATATCAACCGATGTTAGAATTATAAAATTATATAAAACTCTACGGGATGTGCACACCCATTTGAACATATAACTCTATTACGTAATTCCAAGCTATGAAAAACAAAAGGCCTTCTGAGTCACAAATGTACCCAAACCTGCTTCTTGAAAATTATTCATGACAGGTGATTTTGACCTGCTTTATGTAGGCAGAGCGACTGCTTTGTAATAAGCATCCTGCCCCTGCATCTCGTTCTCACTCTCTCTCTCTTGTTTTCTCATTTTGCTTTTTGTTGCCTTGTATCTTTCGTCTTCCCTCTCTCTCCTTCTCCTGCACTCGTCTCTCTTCTCCCTCCCTCCTATTGCTTTCAATCTCTCTCTCTCACCCTCTTTCTCTTCCCCTTTTTGCCCCTTTCTCTCTCTGTCTCTCATCCACTATCTTTCTCATTTCTTCCCATTTATGTTTCTAATCTCCGTCATTCCCCTTCCACTCTCACTCTCTCTCACTCAAAGACTTTGCTTCTCCCTTTCTCCCTCTCATCTCTTTCTATTTCTCTCTCTATCTTTAGGTCACTTTCCCTGACCCTACATCTTTTCTCCCCCTCCCTCCCTCCCTCTCTCCCACCCCCGTTTCCCACACTCATTGAAAAAGGCCTTTTTATATTATATATTTTTTTCTATTTCTCTTCTCTCTCTAACTTTTTGTCACTCTCCCTTCCTTTTCTCTCCCCATTTTCTCTCTCTCTCTCCCTTTCACTCCCCCCTTTCTCTCTCTCTCACCCTTTCACTCCCCCTTTCTCTCTCCACCTCCCTTTCATTCCCCCTTTCTATCTCTCTCTTATCCCTTTTCACTCCCTCCCTTTCATTCCCCCTTTTCTCTCCCTCCCTCCCTCTCTCCCTCCGACCCCTTGTCTCCCTCACTCACAGAAAAAACAAAGCCCATTTATCACTTACTTTTTAAAGACAGACTTCGAAATAAACACAAAAACCAGTTACTCTGAACTCGTTCTTGAAATGGGCATTCATTAACGTCTTATTTTCTAGTTTTTTTTTCACCATCTGTGTTTTTTGTCGGTATTTTTTCGATGTGTCATATTTCTAGATTAGTGTTATTATCTTTAACGTGTCATAATTTCTGTTTTCATTTGTGTCATAATTCCATATTTGCTGCTCAACTCCTAATCTGTTTTTTCATCCCTTTCTCCGTATTCTTCATCGTTACTTCTTCTTTTTCTTTTTTCTATCTTTGTCTCTCTTCTTCTTCCTCCTTTACTATCTGGTCCTCATTTTCCTCCTTCTTTATTTCCTCTTCTTCCTTCTTTTGCCTTTCACTATTTGTTTCTATTTTTTCCTTCTTTTCTTATCATTTCGGATTATGAAAGTAATGCAATTTATACCTCTTTCAACAATATTCAAAATATTTCTAATTGACTAATGATACAAAGCTGGAGGGAATTACTTTTTT
>BOPN01004988.1:55000-57500 GCA_017312705.2 Penaeus japonicus | reverse complement strand
GTGCCACGTTCGGCTGCTAACGCGCGTAAATACTCACACACACACACACACACACACACACACACACACACACACACACTTAGATAGATATAAATGCGTGTGTACGTGTATGCGTGAGTGTATATATCCGTGTGAGTCTTCCGTACGTGTGTGTGTGTATGTTTAAGAGTGTATTTGTGCGAATGTTTGCATGGGCTTGCGTGTGGCACTTGGCCAGATGGTTAACAAGTCTTATAGGTTGGTGGCCGACTCTGTCTTTACCTGAAACAGATGGTGAGTGTTGGTGAGGGCCAGAACCAAGGTCTCTCCCCCCAGCCCCCTCTCTTTTTACTCCCCCCCTCCCCCCGCGCTCTCCCTATCTCCTTTTTTTCTCTTTCTTTCTGATATTATAACCCTTTGAGATGAAAGAGCATGTCCTTAAAAGTCTTTTTCTTTTCATTTCCCCTTTCTCTCTCTCTCTCTCTCTCTCTCTCTGTCTCTCTCTCTTTCTTTCGTTCTTTCTTACTCTCTCTCAGTCTCTCTCCCTCCCTCCCTCCCTCTCTCTCTCTCTCTCTCTCTCTCTCTCTCTGTCTCTCTCTCTTTCTTTCGTTCTTTCTTACTCTCTCTCAGTCTCTCTCCCTCCCTCCCTCCCTCCCTCTCTCTCTCTCTCTCTCTCTCTCTCTCTGTCTCTCTCTCTTTCTTTCGTTCTTTCTTACTCTCTCTCAGTCTCTCTCCCTCCCTCCCTCCCTCTCTCTCTCTCTCTCTCTCTCTCTCTCTCTCTCTCTCTCTCTCTCTCTCTCTCTCTCTCTCTCACATTTCTCTCTTTCTCTGTCCAAGATGCACACACATCCCCCCTCCCCTCCCCTCCCCTCCCCGAACCCACCCCATAGACACGCGGATAATCTGAACCGCATATTTCCAATCCCGTAAAATGATCAAATGACTTTTAGAAGCTTTTCGTGCAATGAAGCTTACATCGAGATTACCGAAGCAAGGACGTGATCGCCGACTGCCCGCCGGGCTCATGGGAGGCGTGTGTGTGCGTGTGTGTGTGGGGGGAGGGGGGGGGGTTGTGTGTGTGTGTGTTTGTGTATACGTATGTATATGTGTGTGTGTGTGTGTATGTGTGTGTGTGTGTGTGTGTGTGTTTGTTTGTGTGTGTGTGTATGTGTGTGTGTGTGTGTGTGTGTGTTTGTGTATACGTATGTATGAATGTGCGCGGCGGGTAGTGTTTTAGTGTGTGTACAAGAGTTGTTTGTGTGTGTGTATGTGTGGGGGTGGGGGGTAGGAGAGATGCGTGTACATGCATAATGATATGAATGTGGAGGTTAGCTTCATGTGTGTGTTGGGGGAGGGGGGAGGGGGGAGATGTATTTGAGGAATGATATATATTTGTGTTGTATTAGAGAGACGGTGTTTCGGCTGTGGGGGCATCCACTCGAGGTCGGGGTTTAGAGGTGTGCACGCACCCATGGGTCAGGCCGTATACATACATATGTATATGTATGTATATATATATATATATATATATATATATATATATATATATATACATAAACACATATATATACATAAATACATATATATACATAAACATAAAAAAGTTGAGGCTGACGTTGTGTTTGTCTGATTAATTACATGTGCTTAGAAAATAAGCTTTTACAATTAACATTATCATTATCGTCGATACTATATTCATCTCGATTTTTCTCTCTTTAAAACCGTTTAGAAATAATGATAATTATTCTATTTACAACTTTTTTTATTCATAACTCAAATGTCATAATTTCCCTATTCTTTTCCATCTTCTTCTTCTGATTATTAACTTTCATTTTTCTTTCTTAAATAAGTTCTTTCTGTAAGATATTTCGTTTCAGAAAACAGATAGAAGTGTACTACACAGTCGGAGGGTTAGTGTTCTCAAATTGCCATTTTTACTGTTACTTGCAATGTTGTTATCACAGCAATCATTATTGCTATAACTCTTACTATGTTTTATGACTCTCTCCTTTATCTTACTTTTCTCCACCTCGCACGGACGTGAGACGAATGCATTAACTTTTTGCTCTCTATTTTTTGTTATAAAAAAAAAAAAAAAAAACAAGAAAAAGAAAAGAAAAGAAAAAAGCCTTGCACTTTTTTGACAGGAAACACGCTCTGTGTTGTTTGTCATACACGCAAGATGATTCCGAAAGGAGATCATACAAAGATAATTTAAGGTTATGATTGATTCCATGTTGAGAGAGAGAGAGGCCCTTCAACATGGTCGATGTGTGTGTCCCTTCACGCGGGGTTATATTATTACCATCGCACGGCATCTTACCCCCTGTGTCAGCATAGAGAGTGATGCTTTTCCTCCCAGAGCTTGAGATGAAGGTGCGGTTGCGGCCAAGTGGAAAAATCGATTGGCCAGACTTCTTGTCTTGCGTCATGCAACTTGGCCGGACGTTGGCTGATGCCATTGATTTCCTGCATCAAGCGAGGTAGGTATTCTCTGGCACACTAGATTGCTATATTTATC
>BOPN01004988.1:35000-45000 GCA_017312705.2 Penaeus japonicus | reverse complement strand
AATGAGGATAATGGTAATGGAAATCATAATGCTAATAATGAGGATTATTATGATGACAGTAACAATAATGGTGATGATGATAGTAATAATCATGAAAATAACAAAAATAATAATGATAACAATAATAAGAAATGATACTAATATAAAGACGATTATCAAACTGATATAGAGAATAGTAATAACAATACCATTGATGATAATACAATTACTGATCATAATAGTATAATAGCAATGATAATAGGAACAATGATAATGATGATAAGGATGATTTTATGATGAATTGAATGATAGTAACCTAATTATAAATCAGTACACTCTAATGATGGAAATATTGATGATAAAAGTAACATGATAACAATAATTATAATGACAATGCAAATTATTACAGTAATGATAATAATGATAATGATAATACTAATGATAACAATAATGATAATGATTAAGATAATGATGATAATAACAATAATGATAATAATTATGATGATAATGGTGATAATGAGAATGACAATGAAAATGATGATAACATTAATGATAATCATAATGATGATATAAAAAATAATGCAATAATAACAGTCGTCACAGTGATGATGATGATGTTAATGATAACATGATAAAGGATGATAAGGGCCATTATCAATATCATAAAAATAGTGTTGAAATTAATTGTGATTATGATAATAATAATGATAGTGATATCAAAGATGATAATGATGTTATAGATACTAATAAGGGAACTGATAAAAAAACATTGGTATTGTGTATAGAAATTGTGTAAATAAAAATGACGATGATAATGATACTAAACATAATAATGAAAATAATGATAATTGATTATGCACACACACACACACACACACGCAAACACACACACACACACACACACACATATGATAAATGCATAACAAAGGAACTACAGCAGCTATGATATAAATCTAATTTCTTCCTCGCTATGAATATCCCGAAAGCATTTATCTTGTACAGATCAACAGAAGAAGCAAATGTTCGTGACTGCAAGCGGTTGATAAAGCTCATTCGTCAAGGGATTTGTTCTTCGTCTTTTTCTTTTCTTTTTCATATGTATCTAAAATTCTATTAATATTGACCGCGGTTTTATCTGGTTTTAGAGAGACTGAACTGGGGCGCTCGTCGGATTTCGCTTCCTTTGGCTGAATGCGTGTGTGTGTACCTGCTTGCGTGTTGGTGTGGGTGTAGTGGTAGTGAGGGTGTGTGTGAGTGTGTGTGTGTGTGTGCTTGTTTGTGTGTTTGTTTGTTTGTGTGTTTGTGTGTGTGTTTGTTTGTTTGTGTGTGTTTTTGTTTGTATGTGTGTGTGTTTGTTTGTTTGTGTGTATGTTTGTTTGTGTGTTTGTATGTGTGTATGTGTTTGTGTGTGTATGTATGTGTGTGTATGTATATGTGTTTGTATTTTTGTGTTTGTATGAGTGTGTATGCATATATGTGTACATATGTCTATGACTATGTTTTCGTATTTATGTATGTATACTCAAATATGTTTTTTTTCCAATAAAGATTTTTAACCAACCATCTCCCCTACCCCCCACCCCACCTCACCCCACCACTACCCACCCACTCATGAATCAGCGAATCAAATAATCTGAAAGACTTACATAAGTTTTTTTTTCCCCTCTCCTGCGCATCTTTTGAAAAATGTTTTTAGATGTGTGTGTGTCTCGGTTGCAAGCTCCATTCCATTGTTTGTTTGTTTCCTCGTGTGCATGGGACCTGCATGCGAGTGTGTTTTTGCTGTTGAGAGACCTTCTTGAACTTTGTGTGTGTTTGGTTTTCGGATGTATGTTTATGAGTGTGAGTGTGCCTTATGTGTAAGTGCACATTCACACATACACATACATACATGTATGTATGCTTGTAGGTATGTATGTATGCACTTATGCATGTATGTATGCATGTATGTATATATGTATGTATGGATGTATGAAGTGTGATTAAAAAAAGTAAAAACAAGACAAGAAAAGAGAAAACAATGAAACAAGAAAGAAACGAAAAATCCAACGGAGTAAATATAAGGAAGAAAGAGAAATAGAGAGAGAGAGAGAGAACAAAAAACCCCGGCCAGCGAGAAAAACGAAAGACGAAAAAGACGAAAACAAACACACACACACACACACACACACAAACACACACACACATAAACAGATACAAAGAGAAAGGAAAAATAACCTAAGAATAAAACTCCTAAAACCTTGAAACAGCAAATGAAAGAAAGAAAGAAAGAAAGAAAACAAACAGCCAGAAAGAATCGAACGACGAAAACGGAAGAAAGAGGAAAGAGCGACAAAAGCGGAGAAGCCGCCCGCCAGCCGCCCGCCAGCCGCCCGCCAGCCGCCCGCGCCCAAAAAGGAACGGGCGCAACTCACAGCCATATAACACGTCGCCCGCCCAGATACGGCGCTGCGGTTGCTATGACGACAGCCTCCTTGCTATGCGCGATCTTCCCCCTCCTCCTCCCTCCCTTCATCCTCCTTCTTTCTTTTGTTCTTACTCCCTGTGTATCCGTTTCGCTTCTTCATTCAGGTCCTCTTCTATATTTTTCTCTTATCATCCTTCCTTCTTATTCTCCTATTCCTCTTTTGTCACTCCCCCTCTTTATCCAAACTTCCTCCTTCCTCCTCCAACCTCCTTCTTCCTGCCCCTCTACCATCCCCCTCACTCACCCTTTCTTACCTTCCTTCTTTCCCCTCCTCTTCTCCCCTTCTCCCCCTCTCTCTCTCTCTTTCTCTCTCTCCCCTCCTCCTCCTCCCCCTCTCTCTCCCTCCCTCCCCTCCTCCCTCCCTCCCTCCCTACCCTCCTCCCTCCCTCCCTCCCTCCCTCCCCTCCTCCCTCCCCTCAACCCGTCCAGTACCCAACACTCGATCTTAAAAAAAAAGAGAGAAAAAAGATGAAGGTACATAAACATGGCATGTGCGCCCTTTGCGGACAGACGGCCATGGAGGTAAGAGTGTGCGGGCGTGTGTGTGTATGTTTGTTCGTTTGCGTGTTTGTTTATGCGTGTGTTGGTGTCAGTAAGTATTTGTCTCTACATAAGTGTATGTTGGCATGTGTTGTTCCTATATATGTTTACAAAAAATAAGGGCAAGATTTTTTTCGTTTATATATATGCATATGTATATATATATATATATATATATATATATATATATATATATATATATATATACGTATATATATATATATATATATATATATATATATATATTTATATATTACTACTGTTGTACAAATATTGAGTAGATAAAAAGCCTTGTCTGCGTTTTCGAGTATAAGCAACACACTGTATGATTTAGTAAAGGGAAAACAATAAGAGAAAAGTATTATGACTGTCTTTGTGTGGCAAAGAGAGAGAGAGAGAGGGAGAGAGAGAGAGAGAGAGAGAGAGAGAGAGAGAGAGAGAGAGAAAGATCCGGGCACGTTCCCCCCGAGCTGGAATTTCGTAAAGGGGAGAGGGGTATGAGGAGGCGCCCCCCCTACCCCGCTTCCCTCCACCCCTTCTCTCCTCTCCTCCTCCTCCGCCTCCCTCCACCCCTTCTCTCCTACTCTCCCCCTCCCCCCTTCCCCCTCCCCCTTTCGCCCGGTACACATAGCGGGTCACTGGTAAGGCACGGCGGACGAAGGGGGGTGGGGGTTGGGGGAGGGGGTGAGGGGCAGGGGGCATGGGGGTTGCAAGGACTCTGTGGTTGGACGATGGTCGCGGGGGGTAGTGGGCGAACAAACAAATAGAGACAAACCGGGTGAGGAGGAAAAGGAGATAGAGGAGGAGTAGATAGAGGAAGGGGAGGAGGAGGAGGAGGATGAGAGAGGGAGAAGGATGGGGAGGGGGAGGACGGGAGGGAGGTAGAAGGGTTTGGAGAAGGAGGAGGGGGAGGAGGGGGAAGAGGAGGAGGAACAGCGAGGGTAAAGGATGGGAGGGCGGGAGGTGGAGAGGAGGTGGAGGAGGAGGAGGAGGGGATGGGGGGAGGAGTAGGGGGAGGAACCTCAACAAAGAAGGAGCCTCATTTCCATCTATGTGTCCTTGCCCGACCTTCAGGGTAGTCAAACGTGGTGTGCGGATCCCGTAGAGTGTTTGGAATGTGGTCCAGCGAGTTGAACGCGTCGTGGAGGGCGAAGAGAGCAAAGAGGAGAAGGGAGTGATGATGATGGAGATAGGAGGAGAAAGAGAGGCGTTGGGAGATAAAGTGGAGGAATTTCGCAAAGGGATGGAGGCGAGTTTATTAGGTGTTTTTATCCACTCAATTCAATATTAGCAGATGCGCAGACTGAGAGCATTTAGATTTAAATATAGATGGACATTGACAAACAGCTTACTAGATGGATAAATAGATAGGTAGATATACAGAAGGGTACTGAGAAACGGACGGACAAACCAATTAGCAGCGAGAAAGAGAGAGAGAGAGAGAGAGAGAGAGAGAGAGAGAGAGAGAGAGAGAGAGAGAGAGAGAGAGAGAGAGAGAGAGAGAGAGAGAGAGAGAGAGAGAGTGAGAGAGGAGAAGAAGAAGAAGAAGAAGAAGGAAAAGAAGAAGAAGAAGAAGGAGAAGAGAAATGCCTCAGAGATAATTTTCCCGAGACCCTTTCCAACAAATTCCATAAGTTCTCTTTCGATATTTTTTTCTTTCTCTTTCGCCTTGAACCTAATTATCATACCAGCGTCATTATCCCACATTTATTTATTTCTCACAGTGTAGCGCTCGTGGGAAATTCAACGTTGACCTTTAAGTGGAAGGAGGGAAGGGGGAAGGGAGGACGGGAAGGGAGGGAGGAAGGGAGAGGGGAAAGGTGGGAGGGAAGGTGGGAAGGAAGGTGGGGGGGGAGAGAAGGAAGGAGGAATGGGTGGTAGTGGGGGGAGGAGGGGAAGGTAAGTGAAAGACGGGAAGGGAGGGGAAAGAGAGTGAAGCTAGGAGGTAGGAGGGGAAGGACGGGAAGGTGGGTGAAGGAGGGGTAGATAGAAGGGTGGAAGAAAAGGGAAAAAGAGTGAAAGAGGGGTGGGGAGAAGGGAGGGAGGCAGGGGAAAGAGTGAAGGATTGGTGGGGAGTAGGAAGGGAGGGTAAAGAGAATGAAAAACAGGTAGGTAGAAGGGAGGGTGGAAGGAGTAAAAAAGAAGAGGGGCGAGAGGACGAGGGAAAAGATGGAGAAGGAATATTGGAGGGAGAAAGGATGGTGGACGAAGAGAGGAAGAAGGCAGAGGAGAAGGGGATGAAGCAGAGAAGAGAGAAAGAAGAGAAGGGAGAAAGAGATAGATATGGAAAATGGAAGGAGAGAGTGGAAGAGAAGGAAGGGATAGGGGAGAAGGGAGAGGAAGGGAGGAAGGAAGAGTGGAGAAAAGGAAACAAGAGAAAGGGGAAGAGGAGGGGAAGGAGAGAGAAGTCAAGGATATGATGAGGGAAGGGGGATGGGTGGGAGAGGAAGCAGATCTATAAGGAGAATTTAGAAAAAAAAGAAAATTATAGAGATAGAATGAGATAATAGAATGAGAAAGGGTGAGAAAAAAAACGGTGAAAGAAAAATGGAATAGAAATAATAAGGAAAAGAAAAATATGCAAAGAGAAAAAGAAAAAGAGATAATTTGCACACATTTCCTGGAATTCCTCACTTGCTTAGCATATTGGCAACATTTTGCGTCCGTCTCCTCCTCTCTCCCCTTCTCCCCCCTCCTCTCTCCCCTTCTCCCCCCCCTCCCTTGCTGTACCCCCTCCCTATCCCATCTCTTTTGTCCTTTTCAATTCTTCTAACTCTACTCATTTCCTCTCCTTCATCCACCCTCTCTCTTCTCCCCATTCCTCCTCCTTCTCTCCTTCCTTTTCCTTCTCCTCCTTCTTTCCTAGCCTTTCCCTTCTCCTCTTTTGTCTCCTCCTCTCCTCTCCTTCCCTTCTCCTCACTCTCTAACTTAACTTTCCTTTTCCTCTCCCACCTCCTCCATTTCTCATCATCTCCTTCCTCCTCCTTCTCTATCACTTTATTTTCCTTCTCCTTCTCTCTACTTTCATTCCTCCCATTCCTTTCATCCTCCCTCTCTCGATTTTTTCTCTCCCATTCTTCTCTCTTTCCTCTCTCCTTTCTCTCCTTCTCCTCCTATCCAACCCACCTCCAATCCCCTCTCTCCCCCTACCCCACCCCCCAGCTAATCACAGCTAAACATCACATTTCGCTATCACTACCATCACAGCTTAAGGTCTCATCACACTCCTTATCATTCCCAATTACATAAAAGTTATGAGATGGGGTACACTGCCTCTCGATGGCTCAGATTCCTTCTCTTTTTCTTTTTTTGTTGTCTTACTTTCATTTTGTGAAGATGACGACCTCAAGTAAACAGTTTTGCCTGAACGACCTTGCTTTGGCCAATGAGCACAGACGAAGTTATATAAACGACCTTTTCTAACAGAGCTAAATATTAGTCCCTTAGACGACTTTCCTTTCCTTGACGAACACAAATGACTTCATCTAAGGGTGTTCTAGCTAAACGATTCTTCATTTGTGTGACGAACGCAAACAACCTAACACTAACAACGGTATCTAACAACACTAACAACCTTTTACCTAGATGATACTCCTTCTCTGGACAAACAAATACTTCGATACCTTAAATACCTTAAAGGCCCCTTATAATCCTTTACCCAAACGACTTTCCTCTCCTCGACAAACACACGACAAACAAACACCCTCGCCCTCACAGCTCCTAAAACAAAAACAACCAACAAGTCGAAACTATCTGAACAACCATTAAAAAAATAACCTTTCCTTCATACTGTTCCCCATAAAATATCAACATCTCCTAAATTCTTATCATATACTTCTTCCACTCTCGCATAATCTTATCTCTAAAAAAAGGGACAAATTCTCATCATATTAAAATATTCTCAACATCCCAATGGGCGTAACATATCACACCCATTCTGCGCTTGCTATAATGGCTAGATCTCGTATTACGCTGGCTTCTTATAGCCTTTGTGAAGGAGCTTCTTCTTTCTTCTTCTTTCTCGTCTTGTCTTGATTTTTTAAAATGTATTATCATCTTTGTTTATGTATTAGATTTATGTGCATTTGGTTTTACTTGTGGCATCTCTTTCTCGGTCACTTTCTTTCTTTCTTTCGTCTTCTCTTTCTCTCCCATTCTAATTCTCTTTTTAGTTTGTTTTCTCTCTCTCTTTTACACACTCTCCCTCTCTTCCCCTTCCCACTCCTTTCTATCCTTCCTCCCTTCTTCCCTTCTTCCCTTCTCTCTCCCTCCCTCCACCCCTCCTTCCTTCCCTCTCTCTCTTCCCTCCCTCCCTTCCTTCTTCCCTCCTCCTCTCTCCCTCCCTCCCTCTATCTCTCCTTCCTTCTTCCCTCCTCCTCTCTCCCTCCCTCCCTCTATCTCTCCTTCCTTCTTTCCCTCCCTCCCTCCTTCTCTTCATGCCTTCTTCCCTCCCTCCCTCCTTCTCTTCATGCCTTCTTCCCTCCCTCCCTCCCTCCCTCGCACTCTCCCTCTCGCAAATTATCACTCACGCGCCCGACCCTCATTCTCACTCTCCGTCTTGATCATCAATATTTATAGCAACAGTATTCCAAAGTGGCGAGTCTTCAGAAGGAGCTCTCTGGGTCGCCTTTGGAAAAGTGGTTTGGATGGTGCGTCTAAAAGTGTATGGGTATGTTTGTGTGTGGAGAGAGAGAGGGAAAGAGAGAGAGAGAGAGAGAGAGAGAGAGAGAGAGAGAGAGAGAGAGAGAGAGAGAGAGAGACTAAAGACAGACTGACAAATAGATATGTAGAAAGGTAGATAGACAAAACGATGATAAATATCTAGATGAGTAGATATAGATACAGAGAGAGGGGGGATAAGTTTGGAGAAAAAGAGGGATAGATAACAATGAAAGAAATTGCACATGAAATGAGCATGAATAAAATCTAAAATTGATTATCATTCAAGATTTTATTTACCAACGGAAGGAAATATGATATAAGAACGTAGATGGATAGAACACCGACACATGCACGACTACATATATATATATATATATATATATATATATATATATATATATATATATATATATATATATATATATATATGTATATATATATATATTTATTTATTTATACACGCGCGCGCGCGTGTGTATGTGAAACCTAAGAAGATGGAAAAACAACAAATGTTTTTTCTCCTTTCCTGCTTTCAAAATTCCTTCAACTTAGGAACCAAATCTTAGAAAGCGGTTACGGGAAAAAAAAGAGAAAGAAGAATCGATACTTAGAGAATAAAAGAAGAATCGCTCTCCTCCTCTCCCTTCCCTCCCTCCCTCCTTTCCCTCACTCCCTCCATTTTCTCCTTGCCTTCCTTCCCAACTCTTCTTTTGCTCCTTGGCAATGTGGACTCTTACTCCTTCCCTTCATTCCTCCCTCTCTTCCTTCCCTCCCTCCTTTTCCTTCTCAATCTCCCTACTTCAAAATCTCCCTTTATTTCCTCTTTCCCGTCGCACCTTACCTTGCCTATATCGCTCCCTGTCCTCCCTCTCTTCCAGCATTCCCTTCCTTCCCTCCTTCTCCTCTTCCTTGACTTCCCTCCCTTCTTTCCCTCCTTTTCCTCTTCCTTGCCTTGCCTCCTCCACCTCCCTGCCTTCCCTCCCTTCCTTTCCTTTTTCTCCTCCTCTCTTCCTTCCCTCCTTCTCATCCTCCATTCCATCCGTCTCTTCCTTCTTCTCTTCCTTCACACCCCTCCCTCCCTTCCCTCCTTTAACCCCCCTCCCCTGACAAGACAGCCCCCTGTAACCCCCTCCCTCCCTCCCCTCTACCCTTTCGAAGCCGGATGTAGCCAGGTGGTTCAGGTACCCCCACCCCCACCCCCTACAGAGCCGAGGGGGGTTGGACGGACGGGGGGGGGGAGGTATCACCTAGAGATACCTGCAGAGAGAGGAGGCAAAAAGACCTGTAGAGAGTTGGTGTTTGTGAGTGTGCCTGTGACCTGTAATTGTAGAAAGTCGAAAGAAAAATAGTGACCTGTAAGTGTGGAATGTCGAACGAGCTGACCTGTAGTTTGAGAAAGTCAAGTGCAAGTGCAAAGAATTTTAAAAGTATGACCTGTAATTGTAAATGCCGAAAGTGGAAGACGTTTGACCTGCAGTTGTAGAAAACCGAGAAAGAAAAAGTCGAGGAAAATGTGACCTGTCAGTGTAGAAAGTTGACCTGCAAAAGTTAAGAGAAAAAAAAGTGACCTACAATTTCAGAAAATAAAAAAGTGACCTGCGCCTGTAAAAAAACGAAAACAAAGATAGCAACCAGAAGTGACCTGAAAAAAAAAATCCATCGTGATCTTGCAATTACTTAGACGACCTGAAGAATATTATAAACCTGTAGAAAGTCTTAATGCATGTGTGTGTGTGAAGACCCGGAGATACCTGTAGAAAGTTGCGAGAAGGTAAAGTACCTGTATCTGGGATTAAGTGACCTGTAGAAAGTTCTAGACCTATAGAAAGTCCAAAGACCTGATGATGATAATGGTGAATATGATGATGAGGATGATGATGAAGTTGAAGATAGAGATAATGATGGTAATAAGATAATGATGATGATGATGATAGTGATAATGATGATGGTGATGATGATGATGATGGTGATGGTAATCATGTTGAAGATGCTGGAGATGAAGATGATAACGATGATGATGATGATGATGATGATGTGTGGACAAAAATACAAACGGTAGTGATAATGAGTGAATATGAAGATAACGAGGAAGATAATAAGGATAAGAAAAATATAAACATCCCTCAGTAATTCTTCATCTTTTAATTTTCTCTCTCCTTCATCTCCTTCCTCGTTTACTTTGCCTCCCTCTTCCTCCCATCCTCATTCCTTCTTCATCTCTCCTCTATCCTCCTCCACTCATTCTTTCCCTCTTTTCTTCCTTCCTTTCAATCCTGTGGTTCTTCTTTTTCTTCTTCTTCTCCTTCTTTTTTTCTTTCTTCGTGCCCTTACCCTTCCCTCCCCTCTTCTTCA
>BOPN01004988.1:0-5000 GCA_017312705.2 Penaeus japonicus | reverse complement strand
CACTGAAAGAAGAAGAAAGAGGAGGAGTGAGAAGAGGAAAGAGGAACTGCAAACTCACGCCAAGTTTCACCGTTCGCTTTAAAATGGATTACCGCGTGACGTCACCTCTGCAATCGGCGATTTTTATCCAGAATTTCTTGTTTACACTGCTTTCCATTTTACTCTTTGTTTCCATTCTCTCTCTTTCTCTCTCTCTGTCTCTCTGCTCTTCTTTGTACTCTTTTTCTTTATCTTTCTCGCTCTTTCTCTTTCTCTCTCTTCTCTCTCTGTCTCTCTTCTCTTCTTTGTACTCTTTTTCTTTATCTTTCTCGCTCTTTCTCTTTCTCTCTCTGTCTCTCTTCTCTTCTTTATACTCTTTTTCTTTATCTTTCTCGCTCTTTCTCTATCTCTCTCTCTTACTCTTTTAAAAGGAACTGCTGTATAAACCATTTAGGCTTAGTTCCTATGCCTATTCATGCGCAAATACTGTATATAGCATGAATAAACTTTTCAAAATCAAATCTCTCTTTTCTCTCTCTCTCTCTCTCTCTCTCTCTCTCTCTCTCTCTCTCTCTCTCTCTCTCTCTCTCTCTCTCTCTCTCTCTTCTCTATATCTCTATATATATATATATATATATATATATATATATATATATATATATATATATATATATATATATATATATATTTCCCTCTCTCTTTATTTTCTTTAAGTTGATAAATATATAGATAAATGAAAATGAATAAAAAAAAACAATGTTTGCATATTTCTTTTTTTTTTTCATTTAGGCCTCTCTCCAATAAATCGTTAAAGAATGTTTCAAAAGAAAAAAAGATATATAGTTGGTGTTATATTGGTAATTTTTTTTCCAGATCATTAATGAAATAACGACCTCTCAGTGATATATGATACCTTGTTTCTATATTGCTTCTTTTATTCATTATTGTTATACTTTTTTTTCCTTTTTGTTGTTCTTTCTCCATCTCTTCTTCCTCTTCTTTCTTCTTATCATTATTCCTCCATCTATTCTTCCTCCTCCTTCCTTCTTTTTTCTCCTAACACTATTCTCCTAACATTCTTCATATTTTTTTCTTTTTCGATTTTCTTTCTTATTCTGTTTCGTCTTAGCTGATACCACAGATCTTTAATTCTGGTTCTTCCTCCTCCTCCTCTCCTCTGTTCCTTATTCTCCTTCTTCTTTATTCTCGACTCCGTATCATTTATTTTACTGGCCTCTTTTTTTCTTCTTCTTCTTCTTTTTCTTTCCTTCATTTTTTTCCATTCTCTTTGCACCCCTAACCCCCCCCCTCCACCTCTCCCACACATTCCTCTTTCCTTCTAATACTCTCTCTTATTTCCCTCATTTCTTTCTATCTTTAAAGAAAAAAAGATACACAGAACCTTTGCGATTAGACAGAATATAACTTTAGACAAGTCACCCTTCATCGTATCTCGTTTTCTTTTGCTTGTTGTTAATGTTTGATTGTGGTAATGATCACTTTCATTATTATCGCTGTTATCTTCTAGGTCGTCATCCTCCTTTTTATTGTTATTCTTGTTATAATTGTGGTTATCATTATCATCATAGTGATTATCATTATTATGATCATTATTAGTAGCATTAGTCTTAGTAGTAGTATTGTTATTATCATTATAATTTCATTATCATTATTATCATCATAATCATTATCCCTGTCATCATTATCATTATCATAATCATTATCATCGCTGTCATCATTTTCATTATCATCTTTTTGTTACTATCATTATCACTATCATCATCATTATCAATAGCACTATCATCATCATTATCATTAGCGCTATTTTTACTATCATTATCATTACCATTAATATCCCCATCATTGTCCTTATCATCCCTATCGATATTACTGTTATCGTCATCATTATCATCTTTATATGTATTTAGAAATGACGATAAAAAAAACTATAAAAGAGAAACACACACAAACAAAGAACAAACAAACAGACAAAGAAACAAACAAACAAAGAAAGAACAAACACAAACACACAAACAAACACTCACACACAAAAACACACACACAAACAAACAAACACACACACACAGGGATCCTCTCTACATGTAAAACTTGATCTGTCAAGTTTAATTAGATATGTCCTAAAATTAGATAAATCTCACAACATCTCATAAGATTAATTATCTTTTATCAACAACGCAGTCTAATCATATTAATGCTAATGAGAGAAAGTTATTAATGAGTGGGTAGTAAATGCCTAATTAGTAAAAATTATTATCACTTTTTTGGTCATCATTGCTATAATATCAATTTAATTAAACAATTATTTATCTGAGAAAGAGACGGCGTATGTTTGTGTGTTTGTTTGTGAAGAAGACTTGGCATTGTTATCTTTGAAAAATAAGGTTATACATTAAATGAAGTAGAGAAAAATAGACAGACAAATGCACACACACACACACACACACACACACACACACACACACACACACACACACACACACACACACACACACACACACACACACACACACACACACACACACACACACACACACACACACACACACACACACACACACACACACACACACACACACACGCAACACACACACACTCACACAATCACAGACACGCACATCAGTCTATCTATCTATCTATTTATCTATATGTCTGTCTGTCTTTATATCTGTCGTACATCACAGTACATCTATACCTCTATCTATCTATCAATTTATATATATATGTATATGTCTGTGTAACTATTCACCTATCCTTCTATCTATTTATCTATCTGTCTACGCAAGATAGTTATCAATTTACTACTTTTTTTCATTCGAACTTTTTTTTTGTATTCGGTAAACAGATATACAATTCATCACCATCACCCACATTGCTGTCATAAAGATAACACACACAGACAATCGAACAATCAAAAGGCAACAACAACAACAACAAACAAAAAACAAAAACAAGAAGAATAACCAAATGCAAAAATAACAAAAAAACAACAACAACAACATTCCAAAGGCCAATGAAAGACCGAGGACATAATTCCCTTAACAATGAACCTAAGAAACTGTTGCTGTGGTGGAGAGGCTGACTTTTGCTGTGGTTTCAAGCTGTGGTTTGGGGGGATGGGGGGGGGGGGGGGTAGGGTGGTGGGGGGGGGTCAGGGATTGGGTGTGGGGGGGATGGGAGGGGTAAGGGGAAGGTGGATGGTTGGGGGGGAGGGAGGAGCGTGGAGAGAGAGGGTGAGAGGGAAAAGGGGTAGGGATGTGAGGAGGGAGAGGTGGGTGGAAAGAGGAAGGAGAGGAGGGGGGAAAGAGGAGGGGTAGAAGGAAGGATGAGGGAAAGGAGAGGAAGGGGTGTGGAAGGAGAAGATGGGGAAGGGGAGGGGGAGTAATGAGGAGGAAAGTAGGGGGAGGAGGATGAAAGGGGAAGAGAAAGGAAGGGTGATGGAGGGAATAGAAAAAAAAAAAATTGAGACAGATAGAAAAAAAAAAGAAAAAAAACTGAAGAAGAAGAAAGAGGAGGAGAGGTAGGAGGAGAATACGAATAAGATGATGATAATAATGATAATGATAATAATATCAACAATGATAACAATGATAACAATATTAACATTGATAACAATGATAACAATATTAACAATGATAACAATAACAGAAATAATGATAATACTAATGATAATGATAATGATAATAGTAATAATAATAATAATGATATTAATTGTATTGATGCTGATAATAATAATACTGGTAATGATTATTCCGATATTGTTAATAATGAAATCAATAATGATTATGATGATAATAGTAATAATAACAGCCGATAACAGTAATTGTAATAAAGATAAGGAAAACAAGAAAAAAGAAGAATAAGACAATAATTAAAATAAGGATAAAAAGGAAGCAGGCAGCAATAAAAAGAGAAAAAGAAAGCAGACGAATCAGAGAGAATCAGAGAGAGTCAGAGAGAATCAGAGAGAATCAAAGAGAATCAGAGAGATTCAAAAAGAATCAGAGAGAATCAGAGAGAATCAGAGAGAACTTAAAAAAAATCAGAGAGAATCAAAGAGAATCAAAGAGAATAAAAAAAAATCAGAGAGAATCAAAGAGAATCAAAGAGAATCAAAGAGAATCAAAGAGAATAAAAAAAATCAGAGAGAATCAAAGAGAATCAAAGAGAGTCAGAGAGAATCAAAGAGAATAAAAAAAAATCAGAGAGAATCAAAGAGAATCAAAGAGAATAAAAAAAATCAGAGAGAATCAAATAGAATCAAAGAGAGTCAGAGAGAATCAAAGAGAATAAAAAAATCAGAGAGAATCAAAGAGAATCAAAGAGAGTCAGAGAGAATCAAAGAGAATAAAAAAATCAGAGAGAATCAAAGAGAGTCAGAGAGAATCAAAGAGAATAAAAAAGAATCAGAGAGAATCAAAGTGAATCAAAGAGAGTCAGAGAGAACCAGAGAAAATCAGAGAGAATCAAAGAGAATCAGAGAGAATCAGAGAGAATCAGAGAGATTCAAAAAGAATCAGAGAGAATCAGAGAGAATCAGACAGAATCAGACAGAATCAGAGAGAATCAGAGAGAATCAGAGGGAATCAAAGAGAATCAGAGAGAATCAGAAAGAATCAAAGAGAATCAGAGAGAATCAAAGAGAATCAGAGAGAATCAGAGAGAATCAGAGAGAATCAGAGAGAATCAAAGAGAATCAGAGAGAATCAGAAAGAATCAAAGAGAATCAGAGAGAATCAAAGAGAATCAGAGAGAATCAAAGAGAATCAGAGAGAATCAAAGAGAATCGGCGCTACCCCCGCCAGAGGTCGTTCATCACCAGAGTGGTCGTGGTGTGCTCGAGAACGACCCCTTCCCGAGGATGGGACGCAGGTGGTACTAAGCCTTAGGTATCCTGGGTACCCTGGGTACGTGACCTGCTAAGTACTGTACCATACGGACGGAAGGAATAGGGTACATTGTTAACGCGGGGAGGAGGTGGGGGGGGGGGGTATGAGAGAGGG
>BOPN01004987.1:72500-74283 GCA_017312705.2 Penaeus japonicus | reverse complement strand
GCATCACTCCTCGCATTTCCATGCTGGGATCGTTTCTGCAATATAGTTTAGCCTGACCTCGAAATGAAAAAAAATGTGGTGTTGTTGATGATACTTAAGGTTGTCATGATTGTTATAATCAATATTGTTAAATTTGCAATCATTAATCTTATTATCATTATTGCCATTATTAGAATAATCATCACTAGCATTGTGATCATTGTAATTGGTATCTTTATCAATTTTGTTATCACTGTCATCAATATCATTAATTTCATCATAATTATTAACATGTTCATTATTATCATCATTAGTATCATCATTACTATCAAAATCAATTTGTTATCATGTATTACGGAATATAAAAGAGACGCCTTATAAACCTTCTTAATCAAACATAATCCTCCACTTTTTTTCCAACAAGAAATCAACTAACCAAATAAACAAAAGCCACAACGCATGTCAATAATGAAAATAAACGTCACGAAACAATATTATGCAAATGTCTCCCCCAAAATAGAAAATCAGCGGCTTAAAATGGGCGTTGATTCCCCTCGTGCTGTCACGTGTCCCGCGAGAATCCTCAGCGTTCGCGGATTCGGTCATGACGTCACGAACAGGCAGCGAGACGGATCATTCTTTTAGCTTTTTTTTCTTTCTTTCTTCCGGTGAATTTCTTTTGTTATCATTTTGTTCTTTTGTTTTCCGGTTCTATAGTTTTCTTTTGATAATTGATGCCTGCTTTGCCTTTTTTTCTTTTTTTTCGTTACGATACAAAAGCAGGAGATATTTGCAAAAGAATGTTTGCGTAACCCACTTGCTATTTTTCGTTTGTAATGCGCTACGGGGAGTGTCGTCTTAAGAAAGAGAGAGAGACAGAAAGAGAGAGAGAGAGAGAGAGAGAGAGAGAGAGAGAGAGAGAGAGAGAGAGAGAGAGAGAGAGAGAGAGAGAGAGAGAGAGAGAGAGAGAGAGAGAGAGAGAGAGAGAGAGAGAGAGAGAGAGAGAGAGAGAGAGAGAGAGAGAGAGAGAGAGAGAGAGAGAGAGAGAGAGAGAGAGAGAGAGAGAGAATGTGTGTGTGTGTGTGAGTGTGTGTGTGTGTGAGAGAGAGAGAGAGAGAGAAAGAGAATGTGTGTGTGTGTGTGTGAGCGAGAGAGAGAGAGCGTGTGTGTATGTGTGTGTGTGAGAGAGAGAGAGAGAGAGAGAGAGAGAGAGAGAGAGAGAGAGAGAGAGAGAGAGAGAGAGAGAGAGAGAGAGAGAGAGAGAGAGAGAGAGAGAGAGAAAGAGAATGTGTGTGTGTGAGAGAGAGAGAGCGAGCGAGAGAGAGAGAGAGAGAGAGAGAGAGAGAGAGAGAGAGAGAGAGAGAGAGAGAGAGAGAGAGAGAGAGAGAGAGAGAGAGAGAGAGAGAGAGAGAGAGAGAGGTAGAGAGAGAGTAAGAGTAAGAGTGAGAATGTGTGTATGTGTGTGTGTGTGTGTGTGAAAGAGAGAAAAGAGAGAGTGAGAGAGAGAGAGAGAGAGAGAGAGAGAGAGAGAGAGAGAGAGAGAGAGAGAGAGAGAGAGAGAGAGAGAGAGAGAGAGAGAGGGAGGGAGTAAGAATGTGTGTGTGTGCGTGTGTGTGTGTGCATGGAGAGAGAGAGAGAGTATGCATGCGTACGTGCGTACGTGTGTGTGTATGTGAGAGAGAGAAAGAGAGAGAGAGAAAAGATATATATATATATATATATATATATATATATATATATATATATAGAGAGAGAGAGAGAGAGAGAGAGAGAGAGAGAGAGAGAGAGAGAGAGAGAGAGAGAG
>BOPN01004987.1:60000-67500 GCA_017312705.2 Penaeus japonicus | reverse complement strand
ATTCCTAGCCATCCGTCAGGCACCCGAAGCCCGTCAGTGGCACTCCGAGACGCCCACGAACCGCCCACGAGACGCCTGGAACGATGGGAGGTAAAGATGGGAGAGATGGGAGGGGGGGAGGAGGAGAGAAGGGAGGAAGGGAGGAAGGGAGGAAGGGAGGAAGGGAGGAAGAGAGAGAGAGAGAGAGAGAGAGAGAGAGAGAGAGAGAAGGATGTTAGCGATGGAAAGGAGGGGGGAGAGGGAGGGAGGGGAAAAGGAAGGAGGGGAAAGAAGGTCGCGAGGGAGGGATAGGAGGGATGGGAAGGATGTATATGGGAAAGATGGGCGGGAACGAGGGATGGGAGGGAGTGAGGGATGGGAAAAAGTCAAAGAATCTTCATCGGGAACCAAAGACCATATAGTCTTTGATCGGGAAGAGACTCTAAGAAGAAAATAACATAGACCAAAGCGAAGGAATCAGTTGCCAAGGTGACGAGGACGCGAGGGAGTCCCGCGAATCCGTCTCTGGAGGGAAAGGACTCCTTCCAGATGATTCTTAGAGGATGGGGGGATGGGGGGGTGGGGGTAGTTGTCTCTTGTCTGATTATTATCTTTGTTTGTTTGTTTGTTTCGTTTCGTTTTCTTGTTCATGGGTTGATTTTCTTTTAGTCGTGCATTTGGTTGACCTTTTTTTCCCCCTTCCATGATTGTTGACTTTTTTTATTTTTGTAATTGTTGACTTTTTCTTTTTTCTCCCCTCCTCCTCCTGCTCCTCCTCCTTCCTCCTCCTCCCCCTCCGCCCTCCTCCTCCTCCTCCTTCCTCCTCCTCCTCCTCTTTCCTCTCCCTCCTCCTCCTCCATCTTCCCCCTACTCCTCCTCCTCCTTCTTCCTCCTCCTCCTCCTCCTCTGCCCTCCTCCTCCTCCTCCTCCTCCTTCGTAATTAGCCTGAGATATCTGATGGCGAGGAGGCAATCACTTCATGAAAGGGAATCGGAATAGATAGCACGAAGTATCTGCGGATGCGATTAATTTGGAAGGAGAGAGAGAGAGAGAGAGAGAGAGAGAGAGAGAGAGAGAGAGAGAGAGAGAGAGAGAGAGAGAGAGAGAGAGAGAGAGAGAGAGAGAGAGAGAGAGAGAGAGAAAGGAGAGAGAGAAAAGAAAAAAACAGAGACAGGCAGTAAGAGGAAGAAAGAGAGAGAGATAAAATTCCTCACATACTCATAGAAAAAAAAATATATATACATTACAACACAACCAACAAGAAATGAAAAGCAACAAGACATAAAAAGCTCTTCAAACAAACAAACAAACAAGTAAACATAATAACCATAAAACGTCGAACAAACACCCCGAAAGAAGAGAAACAAACAAACAGAAAATAAACAAAGATAATAATAGGCCATGCGGATGCCCATACCACCGAAAAGAGACCATCGTTTATGGTAACAAAACACACCGAATTTTACCCTCATGAAACCTGAAACATTTCTATGCTGTTCAAACGCACCTCATCATGAACTACACACAAAAAAAAAGGAAAAAAAAAAAGCGGGGAAGAGTTCGAATTCGAAACTGGAAATGTCGAAAGGTAAATTTTAACTTTAGAATAGGGATCAATTTTTCACCCTCGTTCTTTTATTTTCTTTTTCTTTTTTGGGGGAATGATATTCAAATGGGTTTATTTGAAGTGAGGTTTATCGACTCTACTACTGTGAGAGTGTATAATGGCTGATCGCTATTTTATTTATTCATTTATTTATCTATTGTGAGAAAGATAGAAATAAATTGATAGATACATAGAGATAGATAGATAGATAGATAGATAGATAGATAGATAGATAGAGAGAGAGAGAGAGAGAGAGAGAGAGAGAGAGAGAGAGAGAGAGAGAGAGAGAGAGAGAGAGAGAGAGAGAGAGAGAGAAAGAGAGAGAGAGAGAGAGAGAGAGAGAGAGAGAGAGAGAGAAAGAAAGAGAGAGAGAGAAAGAAAGAGAGAGAGAGAAGAGAGAGAAAGAGAGAGAGAGAAAGAAAGAGAGAGAGAGAGAGAGAGAGAGAGAGAGAGAGAAAGAGAGAGAGAGAGAGAGAGAGAGAGAGAGAGAGAGAGAGAGAGAGAGAGAGAGAGAGAGAGAGAGAGAGAGAGAGAGAGAGAGAGAAAGAGAGAGAGAGAGAGAGAAAGAGAGAGAGAGAGCGATTGAGAGAGATAGAGAGAGAGAGAGAGAGAGAGAGATAGAGAGACTTAGCAACCTAAGTAGATAAGTAACGAAGGCAGCCGAGTAGGGAAGCAGCCCAAGTAGCCAAGCTAGCCAAAACAAAAGGAAGACAGTAGTCAAGTAGCCAAAGAAGCCAACGGACCAAGGACCCCGTAAGACCCGAATAGCCAAAGTAGCCAGCTGAACTTGAACTAAGCTATCTGATAACGTTATATTGTCCAGTTTGCGCTCTCAATTGACGAATGGCCCGCCGGCGCTTGTCTCGGCCATTGCGTCAATCAACAGTTTGTGAAGGATGAGGAGGGAGGGAGGGAGTGAGTGAGTGAGTGAGTGAGGGAGGGAGGGAGGGAGGGAGGGAGGGAAGGAGGGAGGGGAGGGAGGGAGGAGGGAGGAAGGGAGAAAAGGAGGGAGGGAGGGGGGAGGATAAGATGGGAAGGTGGTAAGAGCAGGAGGTGGAGAAAAGGGAGGAGATGAAGAAGAAGGAAAAGGATGAATAGGAAGAGGAGGAGGAGGAGAAGGAGAAGGAGTAGGAGGAGGAGGAGGAAGAAGAAGAGGAGGAGGAGAAGAAAAGTGAGAAGAAGAAGGGAAAAATTAAAAGAGAAGAATTGAGAAAAAGGAAAGAAGCAGAGTAAATTAACAGAAAACAATATAAAAACGGAAAACGGAAGAAAGATACAGAATCAAAGAAAGAAGAGAGGAATAGGCTAAGGACAGAGGGTTAGGAAGGGAGGTAGGGGGAGGGGGAGGAGGAGAAGGGGGCAAGGAGGGCACCCAAACCAGACGTGAGAGCCTTTCCCGGGTGCCTGGCGAGTGTCATCGAGTGCCATGAAGTGTGCAGCTGTGTGCCATCTCCTCCCTCCTTCTCCCCTTCCTCCCTTCCTCCCTTTCTCCCTCCTCCCCTATCTCCTTGACGGTCGGTCAAACTGTGCGGTTTGTTCGTTTGCTTGTGTCTTTAGTTATATTTGTTTGTTATTTTGTTTATAAATGATGCTCTTTTCTTTTGTTTTTTCTTTTTATCTGTCCGTTTTTATTCCTCCTTTTCCTTCTCCTTCTCCCACTACTCTTATCTCCCCCCCTTCCGTTCTCCCTCTCTTCTCCCCCTTTCTCTTCCTTCTAAGCCCACCCCCCTCACCCTCTTCATCCCCCGTATCATCCCTGTTCTTCTCCTCCTCTCCTCTTTCACCTTTCACCTTCCTCCTCCTCCTCCTCCTCTTCCTCCTCCTCTTCTCCCTCTCCTTCCCCGTAATTTTCATCCTTCTCCTCTACCACCTTTCCCATCCTCATCCTCCTTCTCCACCTCTCCCCTTACCCTCCACGTCCACCTCTCCCTCTTCATCCCCGATTTTCTCCTCCTCTCCTCTTCCTCCTCCGCCTTTCCTTCTTCGTCTCATATAAACGTGTACCTAGAGACCCGTAAAAGAAACTTGTCTCAGACATGTTTCTTGAGCTTCAGAGCGTTTGAAAAATCTTCCATTGTCACCATCCTCTTTTTCCTCCTTTCTTCCCTTTCTCGACATATTATTTTATCTACTCTTTCGCTATTCATGTTTTAAAATCTATTTGATCAAATTGCTAATGTATATCGTGACATCCTCCCTCCCTCCCTCCCTCTCTCTCTCTCTCTCTCTCTCTCTCTCTCTCTCTCTCTCTCTCTCTCTCTCTCTCTCTCTCTCTCTCTCTCTCTCTCTCTCTCTCTCTCTTGCTGTGCGTGTGTTTCTTTTTATCCCCCCGACTCTCTCTTTCTTCTCTCATTTATTTTCATACAAACTTTTCTCGGATATATGTTATAGAGCTTCATCGCCGTGTCCTTGTCGCCGTTGCAGTGGCCATTGCAGAACGAGCTGATGCAACTCCCCATCGCAACTTCCCTGAGGACGGGCGAAGCGAGGTAAAGATATCGTCCTGCAAATCCTTTATTTTTTCTCTGTTTCGTTTTCTGTCTTGCTTTCTCTCCTCCTTCTTAAATTCTCAAAGGAATATCTTAAGGCGGTTATGTTCTTTTCGGCACTTTCCTCCTTCTGTCTTGCTTTTTATTCTCTTTCTCTCTCTCTCTCTCTCTCTCTCTCTCTCTCTCTCTCTCTCTCCTTCCTTATTTCTACCCCTATTTCGGAATATCTCTCCTCCCCTTCCTCCCTCTCCCTCCTTCCTTCTCTCCCTTACCTTCCCTCCTCACTAACTCACTCCCTCCCTTCTCCTCCCTCCTTCTCTCCCCTCTCCCTCCCTCCCTTCCTCCCTCCCCCTCTCCCTCTCGCTTCAAGACCGCTACGCCTCCGTCCTCCACCCACGCCCACACCCTGTCTGCATTTCTCTCGTGATCGGTTTTCAATATCTTGCGTTTATTTCCCTCTTTACATTCCCTTTATGGACGCGGCTTGAAAGAGTGGGAGGGGAGGGGAGTGGAGGGGAGGGGGAGAGGGGGAGGGGTAAAGTGATGGGAATTGAAAAAATGGGAAATAAAAATGGAAGGGAGGGATAGAGGAGAGATGGAATTGGGAATGTGTGGTTTTGATGGATGTGGAGGGAGATACTAATTAGAAAAATATCTTTCTTTCTGTCTCTGTCTCTCTCTTTCTCTCTCCCATACCCTCTCCCTTTCTCTTTTTTTCTTACCTTCACTTATTTGTCTATATCTATTTCTCTATACCATTTACTATCTATGATTCCCTACCTTAAAACACCATCTTAATGAAAATACACAACAACACCACCATATCCCCAATCCCCGCCTCCCAAATAAACAAAAAAACATTTACAACAAAATAATATTCACTCAACCCCCACCTGTGACGTCACTCGTCTTCCCGGATTACTGAGCAGATGTGAATCCGCCTACACGAACGGTCGGTCGCTGGCGTTCGCGGACTCTAATCAATAGGATGTTTGTTATTATCCGTTTTTTGCTGTTGTGAGAAAAAAAAATAACTTTTTATTATTATCATTATTTTGTTCTTGTTAATGAGGCGATTTTGTTACTTGTTTGTTTTTAATTTGTTTTATTTGTTGTTGTTGTTGGTTACGTGGCTTTGGTTATAGAGATTACTGCGTTGTTGTTTTTTTCAGACCTTTTCTCGTTTTCTTAAAAATGCGCTTTTCTTTCTTTGTTACTTTTAAATAGTTCCTTTCTTCTATGTATATGTGTGTGTTGCGTCAGGTATTTGCATCCAAAGTAGATTACTTTCTTTAGTGCTTTGCGTCACTCATCTTTCCATGCCCTTAATCTTTTATAGAGCTTTACTACTTTTCTCGTATGCTTACACGCACGTACGGACACCCACAATCAAAGATATCCACACACACACAAACTCACTTCTTTTTCTCTCTTTGAAACATTTCTCGCCCGAAGACAGTGGCAGTCAAGGCGATAACAGAGTCGCCGATCCTGCATCCGCAATCCAAGGTCTGTCTTGCCTCCTTTTAAAGCTTTTCTGCTCATTTCGTAACTTGATGAAATAAAGATAAAAACACAATCACATCTTAGTATTATAGATGGATAGCGCATTTTTTTTATAGTTTCCTTTCACTTTTCATCATCCTCTTCTTCTCCTATTCCTCCTGCTCCTCCTTTTTTACGCTCTGCTTCATCTCCTTTTATTCCACTCCTTCCACCCTCCCCCTTCTCTTCCTTCTTCACCTCCTCTTCCTCTTCATCTCTTTTTCTACTATTTTCCTTTTCTTCTCCTCCTTTTCTCTCTCCTCTCCACTCCTTTCCCTTCGCTAAGCCTTCCCTATCCACCTCCTAAATCCTTTCCTCCTCCTCCTCCATCCTTTAAACCTCCACCTCCTCGTCCTTCTCCTTCACTCCCTCTACCTATTCCTTTTTATCTCCTCCCCCTCCACCTCCTCCACCCTCTCCACTCACTCCTCCTCCTCCTCGTCCTCCTCCTCCACCCTCTCCACTCCCTCCACCGCTTTCATCCACCTCCCCTTCCTCTCTCTCCACTCCCTTCTCCACCACAAGGAATTCCACCTTTTACTCAAGGGACCATAAATCAGGAACGGGAAAGAGGCAAGAGTGGGAGAGCAAACATCTGTACTAAGGGTGGAAGAGGGTAGGCGGAAGAGCAGAGAGTGAAAGAGTATAAAAGTGGAAGGGCGAAAGGGTGGAAGAGCAAAAAGTGGAAGGGTGGAATGATTGGAAGAGCAGAAAGAAGAGTAGAACAGTGGAAGTGTTGAATAACAGAAAGTGGAAGGGTGGATGGGTGGAAGAGCAGAAAGTAGAAGACTGGATATTTGGTAGAGCAGAAAGTGGAAGGATAAAAGGGTGGAAGCACAGAAAGTGGAAGGATAAAAGAGTGGAAGCCCAGAAAGTGGAAGGGTGTCTAAGATTTGAAAAAAACAACAACAAAAAAACGATGAAAACAAAAACGTGACGGTGAGGATTTTTTTCGCGTGTGTCCGTGGGTGAGGTTCGAGGGGGATGGGTGGGGGGTGACAGATGTGTCTATAAGGGTGTGATTAAGAAAAGAGAAAAAAAAAGCTGAAGAAAAAATGTTGATTGATAGAATCAGTCTATTTATCTGTCTATTTTTTATCACTTTATAAATAATTGTATACGCGAGTTTATGTCCTACATATTTGTATGTATGTATTTATGTATGCATGTATATATGCATAAATTTATGTACATGCATATATGAATGCTTTTATATATTATGTAACTATGCATGTAAATATGTACGTATGTATGTATGTATGTATGAATGTCCAGAAAATAATGAAAAGACACCTGTTCATGAACTGCCCTTACCACGCCGGGAAAAAACGTTTAAAAGTGTCGCGGGAGTTCGTCTGGGAAAAGGAGGGAGGGGTGGGAGGAAAGGGAAAGGGCGAAGGGGGAGGGAGGGGGAGGGAGGAAAGGGAAAGGGAGAAGGGGAGGGAAGCGAGAGGATGGGGCGAGGGGAGAGGAAAAGGGAAGCGGGAAGGGGAGATGGTAGAGGGAGAGGGAGAGTGGGACGGAAGGAGGGAGAGAAAGAGGAAAAGAGAGCAAGAGAAAGAAAGAGAGAGAGAGAGAGAAAGCGAGACAGGTAAGTAATATTATCCGTGTTGGGTTATTTCGACCCAACAAAAAATGCATTTTCATTTAAGAAGGATTTTCTTATAGCCATTTTGGGGAGCCGATGCGCCGATCATTGAGCTTCACTGTAGGAGAAAACACAAGGAAAGGAAAACGTGGAAACTGATTATGAATAACGGATAGAGTAAAAGCATGTACATATACATACATACATACATACATATATATATACATACATATATAAATATATATATATATATATATATATATATATATATATATATATATATACATATATAT
>BOPN01004986.1:100000-102500 GCA_017312705.2 Penaeus japonicus | reverse complement strand
ATGCTGACGTTCCTGTATTCGTGATTGAAATCTTGTTAAGGTGAGGAAGGCCGTGATGGTGGTGTTGGTGATGGTGATGTGGATGGTGATGATGGAGATGAGAATGATGATGATGACGGTAATGGTAGTGATGATGATGACTATGGTGGTGATGTGGATGGTGATGATGATGACTATGGTGGTGATGTGGATGGTGATGATGATGACTATGGTGGTGATGTGGATGGTGATGATGATGACTATGGTGGTGATGTGGATGGTGATGATGAGAATGATGATGATGATGGTAATGGTAGTGATGATGATGGTGGTGATGGTGATATGGATGGTGAGGATGGAGATAATGATGATGATGATGTAGATGAGGATGAGAATTAAGAAGATGAAAATGGTGATAATGATGAAGATGAGGATGAAGATGAAGATGAAAATGATGTAAACAATGATGATAATGATGATGATGGCAGTGGTGGTGGTAATAGTGGTTGTGGTGGTGATGATCATGGTGATGATGATTTTCTTTTTCGTCATCATCATCATCACCAGATGAGGAGAAGGAGGAAGAAGAAGAAAAAGAAAATAAACACGTTTAAAAAGCTTTTTTTATTTTTTATTTTCTTATTTTTTTTAGCGTCATCTGAAAACTAGATGGCAGTTCTGTGTACGAAGAATTCTTTTAAATCCAGAGGTGTGGATCTAGATCAGTCTGGCCAAGATATATTAATATAAGAGTTACGGCGGCGACAAAGGGATAAAAGAAAACCCGTGGATATAATTAAAGGGGTGACTGATACGAAACACGGACAAGAATTATTACCTATACTTGACCGAAGAAGACTTATCTTACAGATTTCGGAAAGCATATCAATTATGAAAATGTGAATAACTAGATATTTTTCATTCATTTTATTTATTCTTCAAGGGAAGGTATGGAGGGTTGGTAGTTGTGACATCCATGATTAAGTATGTTTATGTATGTATGTATCTATCTATCTATCTATATATATATATAAATATGCATATATATATATATATATATATATATATATATATATATATATATATATATATATATATATATATACGTGTGTGTGTGTGTGTGTGTGTGTGTGTGTGTGTGTGTGTGTGTGTGTTTGTATGTATATGTATACATATATACATATATACACATACATACATACATATATATATATATATATATATATATATATATATATATATATACATATATACATATATATGTGTATATATATATATATATATATATATATATATATATATATATATATATATATATTATATATATAATTACATACATACATACATGCATACATAAAAACACACACACGCACGCACGCACGCACGCACACACACATACACACACGTGTGTGTGGTCCATTCAAAAATGAATCTCAACATTTGACAATTAGAGTCAGAAAAACCGACTAATGATACCGACGAGGCGGGTGGGATAAAGATTAATAGGCCTTTTACAACAGAATAAATCGCCGTTGATCTGATACAAGGGTTCTATTACTCACTGTAACTCACTCCCTTTAACTGCTAAAGTGTTTTATCAGCCTAGACAGATGTTTATATATGGGGATACACGTGAATAAAGAATGCAAATAGAATGTCGAAGAAGGCGTGGAAGAAAGTTGACTGCGCAGCATTCGTACCTGACATGAAGTCCTTATCAGCGCCGGAGATTTGGTTGTCCGAAAGAATGATCTCCAGGACGTCGTTCGATGCGAATGCAAGAGCGGCACTGTCCAAGTGCGTCAGTTTATTGCCCTCCATGTTGACATTCGACAAGATTTCTGCGGTTGAGAAGAGTCCCGGTGGAATATGCTCTATGCCACAGTATGCCATGGTCATATCCAGAAGACTTGGCACCCAAGCGAGGAGACTGTCTGAGAAAGCGAGTTGTTGATTGTATTCGACGTTCAAGGACTGCAGACTGTGGGAGTGAACGTCCTGGAGAAACACCATCTTGTTGTGTGACAGGTCGAGGACAGAGAGCTTACTAAAGTACGGCAGGTTCGTCGCAGGGAAAACTTTCAACTCGCTATGGCTCACCGTGAGCTTCTCCAGGGTGTCGTGAGAACTTTCGAATGTCTTTTCGCCCACGTGTGATATGTTCGTGTACTTTATGACCACGGAAGTGAAGGAGAGGTTTCCGAAAACGTTGTCTGCCAGATACACGACGGGGATTCTGTGATCTTCGGTGCCCGTCATCTTGAGTTCCCTGAAGGCAGTGGAAGGGAATCTGGCCTGGAAAATGCGTTCGAACTGCCAGGTATCCAGGACGTTGGAGCAATCGAGGTCGAGCTTCTCCGCCTCAGCGTCCCTCGTGCAGCGACAAGGGGCAATGTCGTCAGCTAAAGGACACGTTTGACCGTAAGCTAAGAGACCCTGGAAACTCAGAGTCAAAAAACTGACGTAAAGGATCTCCCACATGACTGTTCAGTAAAATCCTTCAGCGAATCGATGTGTATGT
>BOPN01004986.1:92500-95000 GCA_017312705.2 Penaeus japonicus | reverse complement strand
ATATATATGCATTACCTACTCTATATATTTAAACAAATTATAATGCATGGGCACATTATAATTCATGTGTGTGTGTGTGTGCACGTGTGGACGTTGATATGTATGGGTGCTGCGTGCAAACATACGGGCGTAGACAAATGCTTGGGGTATGTGCATAATTGCTTATTTGTATATATATGCGTCTACGATGTGCACTTATGGGCACAATCTATATATAGTAACGAATATATGTGCGGGCACAGGAGTACACATAGACATGCAAGCATGCATTTTTGCGTAGGCCCTGCACGTATATATAAAAAAATGCTCCATCCCTCACATGAGTAAACCGGAAGGTCGTGAGATAGATCGGGGATATTAAGATCTCCTAATAACATGCGAGACTAACTCAAACGTGTTATTGGAGATTAAAGGTAACCTCCTGACTAAAATTACTCCCCCACCGTGCACAAGGCCGACGGAGGTGGGTATCGAGCCACACCCCTCTTAAATATGATTTCCCAGTCAAGACATCGGCCCTTATTCCCCGGAAGTGAAGGAGCCCCTGGTCACGGCAGCGATCAGGATCGCTCAGTAACCGGGGGTGCTAAGAATATCAATTGAGCCAAACCACTTAAAGATGATGAATTTATGCACATACAATGTATGGACCCTGAGAACAGAATCGGATCTTTTGACACTGCTTGAGGAACTTTCATTTATCAAATGGGATATTGCAGGGCTTTTTGAAGTTAGGCGAAGAGCAGAAATTACTAAATGATGGGGACTTATTATATTGGCGAGGTAAACCCTTAGATAGCAAACAAAAATCAGGAGTAGGTTTCTTAGTTCACAAGCGACTTGAAAAGAATGTTAGGGAATTCTAGTGTGAATGAAAGAGTAGTCTCTGTAATACTGAAACTAAATAACAGATATAGCCTAAAAATGATCCAAGTATACACTCCTACCAGCAGTCATAGTGATGAGGAGATAGACAGCTTTTATGAAGATGTGCAAGCAGCTACCGGTTGAGCAAAAACACACTTTACCGTGATTATGGGGGATTTTAATGCCAAGATAGGAATAAGGGAAGATGGAGAAACCTCGGTTGGGAAACATGGAATAGGCACCAGAAATGAGAGAGTGCAAAGGCTGATAGAATTCGCTGAAGCTCGATCCCTTAATTATGAATACATTCTTCGAAAAGAGGCGGGAGAAATGGACATGGAAATCACCTATCACGACATTAAAAACGAAATTAAGCTTCATAATCATAAGGCGCGACGTGTACAAGACGTAACCGTTATCAATAAAGTAAATGTCACTAGCGACCATAGACTGGTCAAAAGTAGGTAGTACAGCTAAGAAGGGGAACTTGAAATAAGCTCATACAGAAACCTCTCGTTAATCTAATCAACATTAAGAATAGGGCGACGGAATTCAGTATCAATATCCGAAACAAATACGCAGTTCTCGAAGATCTTGACATAGACCAAATGAACGACCAATTCAGTGAGATATTAACGGGAGCTGCACTTGAAATAGGGGGTAAAGACGAAAAAGAAAAGTTCTGTAAGCTTTCGGTGGAGACAAGAGCTTATAAAACAGCTTAGGGAAATTAAAATAACATAAATCAGAGACAAGATAGAATCAACAGAGTTGACTAAAACGATAAACAAGAAGAAGAAAGAGGATGTACGCAAATTTAACATACGAAAAATAAACAAAGCTCTGATTGCTGGCACCAGCCTTAAGGCAACAAAGAGAAGGCTCGGAATAGGGAAAAAACAAATGTATGCAGTAAAGGAACACAACGGAGAGGCGACATACAATAAAAATGAAATTATCAAAGTAATAGAAGACTTCTATCGCGACTTATACCACTCAAACGATCAACCACATACAGAAACAAACACAACAATTGGAGACGTTCCAAACATCACGGTAGATGAAGTAAATAGGGCACTAAAAAGCATGAAAAGAGGAAAAACACCAGAAGACGGCATTAGTGTAGATCTTATTCAAGATGCAAGAGAGATCGCGGCAATAAAACTGGCCTGTCTTTATAACAGATGTCTAGATTTCGGCAAAACTCAAAAGGCCTGGAAAAACGCAATAATAATTTTAATACACAAAAAGGGAGACACAAAAGACCAAAAGAATTACCGACCTATAAGCCTCCTCTCAGTAATCTATAAATTGTTCACAAAAATCATCACAGCCCGTATCACCGACATATTAGATTCAATACAACCCAGGGAACAGGCAGAGTTCCGCAGCGGATTCTCAACTACAGACCATATCCACACACTAGCTCAAATAAGGGAGAAAACAAACGAATATAGGAAGCCCCTGTGTATGGCATTCGTAGATTATGAAAAGGCATTCGATTCGGTACAGATATCTGCAGTACTAAATGCGACCATCAAAATGCACGCAGAAACCAATAAAATACCAATTAAAAAGGGTGTTAGACAGGGCGACACCATCTCACCGAAGCTGTTTACAGCTTACTTGGAGG
>BOPN01004986.1:70000-77500 GCA_017312705.2 Penaeus japonicus | reverse complement strand
TTGGTGGTGTTTTACTTCTACAAATAACTGGTGAGTAGGATAACGTTCTTTTCCATTTTCCAGGAGTGTCTGATGCCCAGAAGCAACATGACATCAACTTCCTGCTGCACAAGATCTATGGGGATATCCGTGATGATGCCCTGAAGGCCAAGGCTGATTCCTTTGACCCGGAGGCTGATCTATCCCACTATAGTGACGACGGTGAGGCAGTGCATAGACTCATCAGAGATCTCAAGGATGACAGGCTTCTCCAACAGAAGCACTGGTTCTCTCTCTTCAACTCCAGGCAGCGTCACGAAGCACTTATGCTATTCGATGTCCTCATTCATTGCAAGGACTGGGATACATTCGTCAGCAATGCTGCCTACTTCCGCCAACGTGCGAATGAGGGAGAGTTTGTCTATGCCTTGTATGTTGCGGTCATCCACTCATCCCTGGCTGAGCATGTTGTACTTCCACCTCTGTATGAGGTTACCCCTCACCTCTTTACCAACAGTGAGGTTATCGAGGCAGCTTATCGTGCTAAGCAGACACAAAAGCCAGGTAAATTCAAGTCGTCTTTTACTGGAACTAAGAAGAACCCTGAACAAAGAGTTGCCTATTTCGGAGAGGACATTGGAATGAACACTCACCACGTGACTTGGCATATGGAATTCCCATTCTGGTGGCAGGACAAATACAGCCATCATCTGGATCGCAAAGGAGAGAACTTCTTCTGGGTTCATCATCAACTTACCGTCCGTTTTGATGCCGAACGTCTTTCCAATTACTTGGATCCTGTAGATGAGCTTCACTGGGAAAAGCCCATCGTACAAGGCTTTGCTCCCCACACCACTTACAAGTATGGAGGTCAGTTCCCCTCTCGTCCAGATAATGCACGATTCGAGGATGTGGACGGCGTTGCCCGAATTCGAGACTTGCTCATTGTTGAGAGCCGAATCCGTGATGCTATTGCCCACGGTTACATTGTCGACAGGGAAGGCAAACACATTGATATCATGAATGAGCGTGGTATTGACGTCCTTGGAGACATTATTGAATCATCTTTGTACAGTCCTAATGTCCAGTACTACGGGGCCTTGCATAATACTGCTCACATTGTGCTTGGTCGACAGAGTGATCCCCATGGCAAATACGATTTGCCCCCAGGTGTGCTAGAACACTTCGAAACTGCCACCCGTGACCCCAGCTTCTTCAGGCTACACAAATATATGGATAATATCTTCATATACAAGGACACTCTCCCTCCTTATACTGCAGAAGAACTGACATTTGCTGGTGTTAGTGTTGACAGTATTGGGTAACGAGGGTGCACTAGAAACGTACTTCGAGGACTTTGAATACAATCTTATTAATGCTGTTGACGACACTGAAAAAATTCCAGATGTAGAAATCTCTACATATGTACCTCGTCTGAATCACAAGGACTTTGCTTTCAAAATTGGTGTTAGCAATAACAAGGGTGAAGAAACTCTGGCCACCGTTCGCATTTTCGCCTGGCCTCACCTCGACAACAATGGGATTGAGTTCAGCTTCGACGAGGGCCGTTGGCATGCTATTGAACTGGATAAATTCTGGGTTATGTAGCATTTTGTGTAATGTTTCATTTCCTTGCTTGTGTGTTATTAATCGTCCAATATGATCAAATGTGCTAGATATAAGTTCACATATATACGTGTTTGCGATTTTCCATTCTTTTTCTTGCTTCTCCACACCTCTCTCTCTTTAAATGTATATACATACACACATATAATTGTGTGTGTGTGTGTGTATGTTTACATATATAAAATCAAACAACCATAAAGATTTTCTTCTGTTGCTTAATTTTCATTTAATTTCAACAGTGGGCACTGAGTTACTGAAATCACTCGCAAATGTTCGGAATCCGCGGTGACTGTTCCTGATGTCCCCAGTTTCGCAACTCTCTTTGAGAAGACCAAAGCAGCCTTGGGTGGCGCCGACTCCGGACTTACAGATTTCGAGAGTGCCACTGGCATTCCAAATCGATTCCTTCTCCCCAAGGGTAACGAAAAGGGTCTTGAGTTCGACCTTGTTGTGGCCGTGACCGATGGTGCAGCTGACGCAGCAGTGGACGGACTTCACGAAAATACCGAATTCAACCACTATGGTGCTCATGGCAAGTACCCTGACAACCGCCCACATGGATACCCTCTGGATCGCAGCGTTCCAGATGAACGAGTATTCGAGATCTCCTAACTTTGGCCACATCCAAGTAAAGGTCTTCAATCACGGGGAACATATCCACCATGATTAGGAAATACCTTTATGCTAGATAATGGTATTCTTAATAGAAATGTGGAATATGATGTTTTGTTTCAAGGAGTGAAGATATGTAACTTGATATAACTTTATGGAATACAAAGAAAATGTTTCCACCAAGGCGTTTCCTTTCTTGATATATAACAGGATGTAGATGATATGCAAGCTAAATGAGACTCTACTGGAAGCGGGAATATTTAATTTCAGTTTCCACATGTATGGCTGGATTTAGACCTTGTGTCCTGGGTCAATTTCACCGGGTATCCATTGAACATGGAAATAAGATTATGTGACAATTTAAAACATGATTGATAAACCACATTTCTTCGAAAAAGAGATATAAATGTCTACAAATTAGGATGAGAAGAGGAGGTCTGATTGGTTGCAAGAATTATTTTGATTACAGTTTTCAGTTTTAAATGTAGACAATATTGATTCAATTTACTGGTGATCAAATAAGATATGGAGTGTCGGGATCTTGGGGAGAGGGGCTCTAACAAGGGGGGCATGGGGTAGTTGGCATATTTGCCCCTTATATATCCGGCCATGTCTACGCACTTCCTGCAGGTGCGTTTCCCATTTCCTGTTGACATCAATGACACGGATGAGGAGTATCACAATTTGTTGCATGGCTTCAATAAAGAAAGTTGATATAGACGAATCAAACCTAGAAAGAAAATCTAAATGAGACAATAAATATACTCTGTTCGACAGATTCATCTATATTCAATGATATTATATTAGGACTGTCACTCCTTTTCACATACCCAAACTCCTAATTTCGTTCAATTCTTTATGAGAAAAGAGAAAGAAAGAAAGAAGCTAGCAATTAATACCTATATTAGAAGACATTTATAAAAAAAAGTAGCCTTTGGAAAAACCAGCACAATAATCTAAATACAAACACAATCTTTGTGTCAAAAAGAAAAATATAGCATTTGTAGCGACTCGCATTCATGGCGTCTGTAGTGTTAAATTTTCATCAGTTACCTGACGTAATGTTTAGATTAAGTATCAATGCAAATGATCTCCGTCTTTCTTATATATATGTTGCTATATAATCTACAATGTGCTAACATTAGCACTAAATGTCGACGTATGTAAATCAGTTTCAGGCTATAATCCTAGCTGGCAGGGGCCGGGGGTTTAGATATTTAAAATAGCTTACGATATCGTAAGCTCACGCAGAATAGGAGAAATTCTATTCTTATGAAATAATACTTGTTAAGACAGTAGAGATAAACCAGATGTGAGTGTTTAAATATTTTAGATATATCTTTTCTTAGACCAAGATAATATTCTCTTATATCTAAATGCATGTATGAGAAACATAGACAGAAAGATAATACATATATATACATATACATTATATATATATATATATATATATATATATATATATATATATATATATATATACATATATATATATATATATATATATATATGTATATATATATATATATATATATATATATATATATATATATATATATATATATATATATTACTTATATATATGTCTGTGTGTGTGTGTGTAGAGATAAATATAAGATTTGATTCTCAAAGTAATATTCTTAAGGTGTATGAAAGGCATATTAACACATACTCACTCATTCTCTTTCTCTATCTGTCTATCTCTCTTTCTCTCTTTATATATATATATATATATATATATATATATATATATATATATATATATATATATATATATATAATATAAATACATATATATTTATATATGTATGTGTGCGTGTAGTTTAATAGAGGCTGAGGTTAGTATTTATGTGAGAAAGATGGTAGAATGCAGTAACGCATTTTAATATTGAAATACAAATTTTACCTCCCTGACTTGATCTGGTGGTTACATGGCACCTGGTTAGATAATCCTTTTGTTGGGTTGTGTTTAGGACCCGGGATTCTGAATCTGAGAACCTGAGTTCGAGTCAAGGTCAGGGAGGTAAAATTTGTATTTCTATATTAAAATGCGTTACTGCATTCTACCATCTTTCTCACACATATATAACCTCAGTAACCTGATTTGGGACTTGAATTAGTGATTCCGTTGCTGCCGAGCACTCGCGGGAATTGTCCATAAAAATTCGCTATCACTGCTCTGCTAAGAGCACATAGGTAAGTTCCATGACGTCTCTTAAGGCGTCTGGTTGGATAATTCTTTTAGTGGGTCGAGTAGCCGATCAGTTTCAGCACCGTGTCTGTCAATCTTACGGCGCGGGTTCGAGTCCCGGTCAGGGAGGTAAAATTTGTATATATATATATATATATATATATATATATATATATATATATATATATATGTATATATTTGTATATATATATATATATATATATATATATATATATATATATATATATATATATATATATATATATATAGGGTGTGTGTATATATATATATATATATATATATATATATATATATATATATATATATATATATATATATATATATATATATAGTGTGTGTGTATATATATATATATATATATATATATATATATATATATATATATATATATAGGTATCTATATATGTATCTCTATATCTATTTTAATTTACTCATCTCATCTATCTCTAATCATCTCTATCTCTATTAGCCTCTCTATTCTTCCCTCTAGGGATGCATATATTCACGTAAATATCGGTACACCGATACCAGTATTTCTTCAAGATATCGGTATTATCGGCTACGGTATTTATATTTTAGCAAGTGAAGCCGTGCGCTGCCGCCACTCAGTCGCAGTGTTTTGCATCACGTCTGATAATTCCCCGCACGAGCCTCCATCCTTGCGTCATTCCTCATCTCGGGATCCTTCTTCACCTCAGTATCCTTCTTCATATTCCAAGCCCAAGTTTTCTTTAACGTACCTCCTCTGCTTCCCTCGCTTCCCTTCTCTTGCTTCTGTAACCTAATCCTGTCTTCCTCCCCTCATTATCTGCCATTTCCCTCTTTTTTTTTCCCTGCGTCTCTACTTCTATCCCTTCATAATCCACCATCTCCCTCTCCTTTTCCCCCGTCTCCACACCCTTGTCCTCATTCATCCACTCATCATCCGCCATCATCACCGCCACACAATGCTGATTCAACCCTCATTTTGTTCCATTGCGAGGAACACCCTGAGGAGGACGACTACGCTCAGTACCCTTCTCTTTCACCACCCAGCCAGTGTTGCCACCCATTTTGTTTTCTTTTATTTTTTCCAATCTGTGTATAGATGTAAGATTTTGTTATTATGCGTTAATAGATTCTAGATTATAAATAGAATGCATTTAGAATACAGTATGATTTAATATACCTCAGGGTATGGTATTTGTAAAGAACTTCTGAAAAAAAAAAAAAAAAAACATTATTGTACAACAGGTTACATTTAGAATAGAGGAGTATGTAAGAACAGTAAGATTAGGTAAAGAATTATAATATCTCTAAAGACTATCATACTACTCTCTACCACTGTCAAAGAAACAATGCAGTACATTATAACAATGGGAGCATGTAAGAACAGCAAGATTATGTAAATAAAAAAGTCCCACATTATCCACACTATAAGCTCTCCAAAGATAATCATAATGCTCTCTACCAAGCCCAAAATAAATCACCAGAAATGGGTAAATAACCTAAATGAAAAGGGTAGGATTAGACCTTTACAGTTATTCTTAATTAACAATGCTAACACTCACTATATTTGCAGTTCTCGTTGAAGTAAAGTATACACTGTACAATTTACTGTGCTGTAGGTTTACACACGAATCACATATTTTACCTCCCTACTTCAACATAAATTTCCAGTTCTTATGATTCCCAATCAAAGACCTGGAAGTCACAGATAGATGCTTCTCTGAATAGCTGCTTAGTCTTGAGAAAGCCCATCAAACACTGTAAATTAAATGTAATTATTTAATAAAATCAGACAATCTGAAATGAATCACAAAATCTGTAGATCTCATGATTAATCTGTAGTGATGGCAACCTTGACAACAAGATACTGTTGTCTACAATCAACTGCGAAGAACGATGTTAATTATTGAGATTTTCTGTTGGTGTTTAAAACACATTAAACTTCCACCTGTTTGGATATGTAGCACATAATCATCATGTTTAGATTTATGGCTAGAGAAAGAACGTTATAATAGGCAAGTTTAGATAACATAATTATTGGATAAGTTAAATATAATAATGCCTGGGAGTGTATTCAGTGTGCAGGATCCGAGTTTCACGAACCGAGGAATGTTACTGAAGTCTCCAGAAAGATTATCTATCTGAGAAGACTAAGAAAAAACAGCACGAGAATGGAAGTATATTGGATGAACTGGTGTTTCAGCTGCTTCCGACAATTGGTTAGTTGATGACTCAGAAATGTATAATATATATATATATGTATATATATATATATTTATGTATATATATATATATATATATATATATATATATATATATATATATATATATATATATATATATAATATGAAAATATACTAAATCCAAAAAGTGCAACGTAGAGACAAGTACAGTTTAGTTTCACGATAACAATATATCCTAGAAAATCAAAATACTCAAGAAAGACCTACAAAGGAATTCAGGATGCGCCAATTTTATAAAATAAAATTAATTATCAACATCATTTCAGGGACATGTACCCACCTGTACCACACATAATCAGGCCTATCTCAATTTCCACAGATAGAAGATAGCTTAATATGAACAATCATTTCGAGGAAGAATTTTACAGCAGGAAGAGTTGCAGGATGGCGCAATTTGGTCCCGACAGGAAGAGACATTTCAGCGAAGTAGGTCTCGGTAATTAGAGACAGTAGAAGGTAGCAGCCATTCTTCTATAAAAGCACTTGTCACCTCAGTACAAGATTTTGCATCAGTGCTGCAAACTATGGGAAATATAATGCAGGATAAAACATGAATTTTGCTGTCAGAACTTAAAATGAATATTTATAAATATGCTCTTTTTTTTACACTTCATTGAACTAATATAGAAATAATCTCAGTTAGTCTGAAAATCTATACCTGTAAGTTAGGAAGAGTCATATTTTTGTTTTGTATAATAAGAAGCCAAAGTTATTTATGAGTGTAACAACTATATCAAAACGCCTAAATGAAACAGGAAGTGCAACAGGAAAATAAATCTACGTTAATCATGGGAAACTAAGTATTTCAATATCAAACTAAAAGATTAATAATCCCGTCGA
>BOPN01004986.1:47500-50000 GCA_017312705.2 Penaeus japonicus | reverse complement strand
AACATTATCATTCTTTTAGGTGTATCAGATGCTCAGAAGCAACATGACATCAACTTCCTGCTGCACAAGATCTACGGGGAAATTCGTGATCCTGCACTCAAAGCCAAGGCTGATTCCTTTGACCCGGAGGCTGATCTATCCCATTACAGTGACGACGGTGAGGCTGTGCATAGACTCATCAGAGATCTCAAGGATCACAGGCTTCTCGAACAGAAGCACTGGTTCTCCCTCTTCAACCCCAAACAACGCCATGAAGCACTTATGCTCTTCGATGTTTTCATTCATTGCAAGGACTGGGATACATTCGTCAGCAATGCTGCCTACTTCCGCCAACGTATGAATGAGGGAGAGTTTGTGTATGCCTTGTATGTTGCGGTCATCCACTCACCTCTGGCTGAACACGTTGTACTTCCCCCACTCTATGAGGTCACACCTCACCTCTTCACCAACAGCGAAGTCATTGAAGCAGCTTACCGTGCTAAGCAGACCCAGACACCTGGCAAATTTATGTCTTCCTTTACTGGAACTAAGAAGAACCCTGAACAAAGAGTAGCCTATTTCGGAGAGGATGTTGGCATGAACACTCACCACGTGACTTGGCATATGGAATTCCCATTCTGGTGGCAGGACACTTACAGTCATCATCTGGATCGCAAAGGAGAGAACTTCTTCTGGGTACATCATCAACTTACCGTCCGATTTGATGCCGAACGTCTTTCCAATTACTTGGATCCCGTCAGCGAACTCCACTGGGGTAAACCCATCGTACAAGGCTTTGCTCCCCACACCACTTACAAGTATGGAGGTCAGTTCCCCTCTCGTCCAGATAACGTAGAGTTCGAGGATGTGGACGGCGTTGCCCGAATTCGAGACTTGCTCATTGTTGAGAGCCGAATCCGTGATGCTATTGCCCACGGTTACATTGTCGACAGGGAAGGCAAACACATTGATATCATGAATGAGCGTGGTATTGACGTCCTTGGAGACATCATTGAATCGTCCATGTACAGTCCTAATGTTCAATACTATGGGGCTTTGCATAACACTGCCCATATTGTGCTCGGTCGACAGGCCGATCCACATGGCAAATACGCTTTACCCCCTGGTGTCTTGGAACACTTCGAGACTGCCACACGTGACCCCAGCTTCTTCAGGCTACACAAATATATGGATAACATCTTCAAGGAACACAAGGACTCTCTTCCTCCTTACACAAAGGAAGAATTAACATTCAATGGTGTGAATATTGAGAGCATGTCTGTCGATGGTGAATTGGAGACCTTCTTTGAGGACTTCGAGTACAGCCTCATTAATGCCGTTGATGACACTGAAGAAATTAAGGATGTGGAGATCTCCACCTACGTTCCTCGTCTCAACCACAAAGACTTCTCTTACAACATTGAAGTTACCAACAATAACGACAAAGAAGTTCTGACAACAGTCCGCATTTTCGCCTGGCCTCACATTGACAACAATGGCATTGAATACACTTTCGACGAAGGTCGTTGGAATGCTATTGAGCTCGACAAATTTTGGATTAAGCGTGAGTATTTATTACATATTCATTTAGCTAAATGATTAATCTTATAAAATCTTTTGTTTCATCATTGCCTGAAGAGTAAGGAAAATAATTGCCTTTGATGTATATTATACCAATTTGAATTTACTCTCACTTTTTCTTTATATTTGCATTATTCCCTACTGAATATGGCTATACCATTTTATATCTCACATTTGCAGTGACCCCTGGTTCAAACCACATCGTTCGTAAGTCATCAGAATCAGCAGTAACTGTTCCTGATGTACCGAGTTTCGACACTCTCTTCGAGAAGACCAAGGCTGCCTTGGAAGGTGCAGATTCCGGACTAACAGAATTCGAGAGTGCCACTGGCATTCCCAACCGATTCCTTCTCCCCAAGGGTAACGAACAGGGTCTTGAGTTCGACCTTGTTGTGGCTATGACTGATGGTGAAGCTGACGCAGCAGTGGACGGACTTCACGAAAATACCGATTTCAACCACTATGGTGCTCATGGCAAATACCCTGATAATCGCCCACACGGCTATCCTCTGGATCGTAAAGTTCCCGATGAACGTGTGTTTGAAGACCTTCCCAACTTCAAGCACATTCAAGTCAAGGTCTTCAATCATGGCGAACATATCCATCATCACTAAATTAAAATATCTCAATGGCTTTCGATAGTTGAGCATATAACTTTGTTCTGGTGTGAAAAAGGAACAAATATAATATGCTCAATTTACGATATTTCTTTAAAAGGGCTGAAAAATAAATAAATTTAATGACAATCAAAGTTTTCTTCTTTTCCTCTAAGATCCTTAAAACAGTTTAATTAGCAATAAAACGAACCTCTGTCGACCGTAAGCTCCCCTGTAGTCCTATTTATAATACACAAACATTGATCACTTACATACACGCGCAGCTAAATATGTGTGTATATGCATGTAAAATGATATACTTCAACATAAATATGTAGACATGT
>BOPN01004986.1:30000-37500 GCA_017312705.2 Penaeus japonicus | reverse complement strand
AATGGGGATGCCATTATGTATCTGTGGTGAAACCCCCGTCTTACATCCAGTTGACTAGGCATGAAAGAAGCCTCCTGTTGTCCAGACAGACACATGAAAATAAAATTAGGAACTTTGCAGGAACAATAGAAATTATTGCTTTGTCTATGTCTTGATAAGCGTTTAAGGCTACCGTCCGCCGATCAGTCAACACTCGTTGGCACATTCTCTCACGAGTCAGCACACGCTGACACAGGCGGACTCGCCTCAATGCATATAAACTCGGCGAAGCATCTGCTCTGCAAATCTGGCTGATCCCTATTCTTACCGTCCGCCTATTTTTCGAAGAATATTTTTGGAAAAAAAAAAGTAAAAGTAAAGATATTATAGGCCTATTTCTTATCCCCGTCAACTCTTGACCATCACACAACATGCACGCATGTAAATTCGCCGACATTATTGAATCTTATTGATGATTGTGTTAGCAACTGTACTACTGGCCTAGCTGATGAGAGATGCGTGGGTGTCAGACCTCAGTGAGTATTTCATATTTCATCGTGGGAATACGCATGACTTGCATATGTCCTCCCGCATGCGATGTTTGAGAGGGAGGCAGAATAACAATATTGATAATGATGATAGTAATAATGATAATAGTAAAGAAAATTTTAGTAACAATAATTGTAATGACAATGATGTTCTCTCTCTTTTTCCTCCTCCTCTTTCTTCTCTCTGTCTCTCTCTCGTCATTGTAAACCACCAGTTGGCATTAGTTATAACCAGCTTGCTGGCCACAGTTATAACCCACCACTGAGAGCAGTTGTTATAACCACTCGATGCCCTGGTTGTGATCCATTGAATAAGAGACAGACGTTCAAGTGCCATGGTCTTTATTGTGGACTGTTAATACACCAGACTCTGGCCGAAGGCCAGAGGTCAGAGCTATTCACTCTAGTCTGTCTGTCTGACCTCTCTGTCCTGGGTTCCTTGTGTGTCCTTTAAGTACAGAGCCTGAGTCACTTTCTATGCCTAAGGACTATTTGACCAACGGAAACAACTGAAGGGACCGGAAGCAGACTATTGCATGCTACACAGCAATGCAAATATACACACTGTCAAATGGTAATGAAGATGAGAAGGAGGGAGATGTTTACAGATTCCTTCTGCTATAACATATAAAATGTACTTGGGTCAATGAAGAGGTTTTGATGGTACTTCCGGTCTGGGTGTGTCAGCTGAGACCAGGAGAAGGTCGGGGCAGGAAGTAGGTGTCGGTCAATACTTCCGCTAGTCGCTAGGGAACAGTGTGTCTTAAGGAACTATTATTACAAAGACTGTATTACAATCAAATAACAGTAATAGTCCGAAAATCAGTGGCTTACAGTCATGTTGTATCACTCGTAAAAGTAAGACGTGTTTCTAGTGCTGTCCTCCATCGTGAAAAGATTCCCCAAATCCTGTGTTTACCTGCCCCCCCCCCCCCCCCCCCTCTTAGTTCTTGGACAGGGAGTGGGTGAGGTGCCTTGAGGCCTCTAGCAAATTTTACCATCTCTTGTGTATTGCAAGTGTTTAATTTTCAAAGCTATGTGATTATATTGCCTAGTGCCCTAGTGTATTTGCTGGCGACCACAGAGCTCTAAATTGCTTCGTGGACTGACATTAGGTCGCCAGGTGTCAACATGGCTCCCATTCTCACATTGGTGTCCCTAGATTCTGATCCAGCAACTGACAAAATGAACTGCACAAACGGTACTCCCATGAATGATGTTGGGACGGGCATCAAGTGACCCAGAAATGACACCAAGAGTGGAAACTCCAGTGACACAGGAAGCGACTTTGAAAGAGAGGAAAAAAGACAGAAGAACGACAATAAGGAAATTAACGAGGCAAAGCTCGTGGATGAGATTAGTGGTAGTGGGAAGGGCAGATGAAGGCTATCATTCCCAGAATCTAGTGAAATATCCTTCATGAAAAAGCTAGAGTGGGCAATGCAACTTGGAAAAGAACATAGCCATTTTGAGCCACTGCTAAATGTGGCGAAGGGAAGACCATATCTTACGGTACAGAATGAATAAGCAGAGAAGTTCCTGACATCTCAGGGGTATAAGGGGACAGTGCTGCTTGTCCCAAAGAAAGGGGTAAAAATGACGAAGGTCATTATATTTTAGTACACCTTAGAATTGGATCCAGACTATCTGCTCTACGACGAGATGATTGTTTGGGTGAAAAGGCATGCATCATTTGGCGAGGAGCGATGCTAGCTGGTTGTCCTCATGAAAGGAGATGTCCCAAGGAAGGTTTTCATATCTGTGAGAGGTACTTACAAAGGGTTTTTTAAAGCCAAAGTCTGGTGCTCTTGTTTCCTTTATTAGGTGGTAACGGCACAGGTGATATAGAATATTTACACGGTCCCTGCGCTTTCTCCAAGGGCAAGAGTAGAAGTGAGTGAATGGTCAGCGGGAATGCCCCGATTAACCTGATGCTGGGTCGCCATGAAGAGTTGCTTAGTTCGTTTTTATAGCATCGTGACCACGTGGCAATCTTATGTTTCCACGTGGTCTCACAATATATGGGGCGGGGTACAGAAGGGTGGCGCTGTATGTGGAGCCGTCAGTCCTGTGCCTCAAGTGCAGCGGATGGGGACATAAGTCATGGACCTATCAGCATGATGCCAGATGCAGATTCTGTGGCATGAAGCATGACTCCAGGATCTGCAGAGCAAAAATAGACAAAGGAGAAAGGGTGAAACCTTGCTGCTGCAATTGCGGAGGCTCGTACAAGGTTGGGCCTCTGTCATTCAAGACGAGGCCAAGGGTGTAATCTGATTCATTGGCTTCCCATAAAGAAATCTAGGAAAAGGCAAGAAGACTGACCATCAGACGACCTGAGCAGGAGAGTATTCCTATACCGCCCCCCCAAGACCCACCACAAGGACTACAACTCCAACTGACAAACCAAGAGCCAGACAAGAGAAGATATTGCACCCAGGAAACAACTAGGGACAGGGATGCAGATTCTCTGGTAAAAGAGATATCTGTAATTGCTGCAATGTTGCATACATTACTGCAGAGGTTGATGCATTTGAAAAAAGCTTGCAATGGTGATGGATAGTGGTGTAGAAGATAACTAAAAGGGAGTGGAGGCTGAGGAAGAGGCTCCCGCACAAGAAACCTCACTGAAAGACAACAACGATCTGGTGGTTAAGAAAAACACAGAAAGCAAAAATACGATTAAGGGCAAAGAAAGAAAAATGATACCAAGTTTAGTGGAAGGAACATCAGCGACCTTCAGGTCATTGTTATTTAAGTGCAAAGATGCTGAAAAGGATAAGCTTCTGAGAAAATGGGAGTTAATTCAAGAGGAGTGAGCAAACATCCAGGAACTGTTTGCCAATTATAAGGAAACCATAAAGGTTTGATGGAGTGTGGTAGTATCAAGATAATGTCGTGGAATGTGAGTTATTTACTTAATAGAGTTACAGACGTCCACTATTTCTTATTGAAAAATGACATAGACGTAATTTGTCTCCAGGAAACTAGGGACATAAAAGGTGACACTCTTAAATTCAATGGTTATAGAGCATACCATCTTAATTCCGGAGACCGAACACAGGGAGTCTCTACTTACGTCAAAAGTGCAATACCTTCAGAACCAAGAGATGCCCTGTAGAAGTAAAGGTATTAAGTGTATGTGTGAAGCTGTATTTACAAGAAGCTGAAGTACATATTGCAAATTTATACATCTCTGAGAGATGCTTTGATCTCAGATACCTACCAGATTGCATGAACTCTAACTCGACTCTGATAGTGCTTGACATTAATGCTAGGCACCAGCAATTAGAGGAGATGGGCAAAATCAATGATAATGGTATCAGATTTTACCATTGTCGCAAAGATAGGCCTAAGGCATGCTTGCTGGATAGTAAAGAGGCGACACACATCAAGGGTGGACGACTTGATTATGCCTGTCTGCTTGGCGGTCTGGGGATTCAAGGAAAATGTGAAGTAGTAAGTGAACTACTTGGTGATCATTTCGCATTTTATATTAAGTTGGCTTAAGGTAAAAAAGGAAGAAAAAAAAAAAACAAAAAAAAAAAACAAGATAAATTCCAAAGAAAAAGGTTTGCCTTAGACACAAGTGACAGAGAACTGTTTATTTACAATATGGATGGCTGGTACAGATATTACACACCCGTAAATTTAGAGAGGTTCAGCGAGGATACATTAAGTGTGATAGAAAGATGTTTACCTACAAAGGCTGTCACACAGAAAGGAGAAGAAACATGGAGCACGGAAAATCGGATACTGCAGTGATAAGACACTTAAATGGTGGACACAAACGCTAAGGATGGCACACAGGGAGTGGGGTAAAAGAGGCAGGCGGGAAGAAGATAAAGATATACTACATAACATATCAAAGATGTGTGGGGAGAAAAGAAGGGAAGTAAAGGAAAAGTATTGATCAGAGTTCGCACAAAATATTGAGGAAAGTAAAAGTCTCAAAGATATATAGTATTATGTAAACAAAGTAAGGGGGAAAAACAACCTCATCGGTCATCCATACCCAAACAAACATATTGAGAAATGGGCAAAAGCATCTTCTCTGGTTTTATTACCACGAAGCACTTGTGACACTTTGGTTACAAGGGAAGCCAAAAGAAAGAGACAGATTGTTTCATTCGTAAACATCACTGCAGTATCTTGTCATACAATAACTACACACGAACTTCTAAATAGTTAAAAGACAGAAAAGCACTTCACCAGGGGAAGATGGAGTGACATAAGATATTCTCAACTCAGCAAGCATGACGAATAGCCCTCTAATTGACTTATTCAACATGAGCTACGTGGAGAGTAGATTACCGAAGACCTTGACGAAAGCTATTATAATACCTATTCCAAACTCAGCTGGGGGTTACAGACCTGTATCTCTGACTTCCTGTATATGTAAAATAATGGAGCAAATTATTAAATAGACTAATGTACATGATTGAAGATAAACTGTCTTACAATTTGTACGGTTTTATGAAGGGAAAGGGAGCATCAGACTGTATAATTCAGTTTTTATCCAATGATGCAGAAAAGAGTAAGGTTTCCAGGGAGCTTTTGATTAAGCTAATGGGAAGTAATTCTACATGAATTGACAAGATTAGGTGTAACAGGAAAGTTTCTGATATGGATTGGTGACTATCTGACAAATAGGAAAGCTTGCATATGGTTTCAAGGTTTTGAGTTGGGTACTCCACAGAGGGTGTGTGATGGGTGTCTTAGTCTATCGAAACTAATAACCCACCATAAATAAGGTAGTGATGCCAGTCACAGGGTTTGAACAGTTCAGGTTTATTCCATAAACCCCTTCAACACGAGGACGCGTATACTGCGTCCTCGCAGCGCTCGCGTCAAACCCGAGGACGCGCATACTGCGTCATGGCTGAGTTCTGGTGGAATTGAGTTTTCTTTCTTCCGGATACTGTACGAGATCTTTCAGAATAGAGGTCGGATATGATACGATATATTACTTAACTTTCATTATTATTAATTTATTTCATAAGAGTGGAATTCGCTTATACCAGGGGAGGCACTGATGGGCCCTGCTAGCAATCATTCTATTATTTATTTATGGAACATTATGTAAAAATATAAAACTTTTTATGATTAGTTTACCATACTATTTCAATCGTTTTCTTTGGTCATCTGAGTGAGGCCTCCCACCAAGGTCACTCTTTCCATCTTCCTCCCAATCCATGTAAATAACTTGTCACATGCATATGGGGGAAGAGGTCAACTATGCATATTTTGATATATAACACATGATGATTATGTTGAGGTTTTGGCTATAAACTTGTAGAGGATTTGGCTTAAAAATTGTCATATTCAGTATCGACGTTTAAAATTTGGCGCGCGCCGGCAGCTCGGATACGGCGCGAGGAGCGTTTTCTACTGCCCTAGTGAAGGGGTAAAGCAGATTGTCTGCCGTTATGGTGCACGATAGAAATATACACTGCAGCACAATGATCACAGTAATAAACATTATCACAACACATATAAACAGGCGGAGAAATCAGGCGTCAGTGGTAGCATAGTCGATTCCCGGTCTATCTGTATGTTCCAGATTTCCTGCTCATATGGAAGGGGTTTGCATCCGCCGTTCCCAACAGTGGTTATGTGGGAAGGTAGTCTGGAATGTAAAGAGACTTGACAGTCGAGGGTATTAAGCTCTTTTTGAGGGTCTAGGTACTTGGGAAGGTAAGAGTGTGCGAATTACCGATCAGTCAAAGTTGACTTGTATGTAAATGTATGTATTTATATGCATATATATACACGTAGATATATATATATATATATATATACATATATATACATATATATATATATATATATATATATATATATATATATTGTGAGGCTTTGCGACCTCCTCCTTCTTACCTTAACCCCCCCCCCTTCCTTATTTTCCTGTTCTTTTTCTCCCTTTTCCTCCCCCTTTATTTTTCTCCCCCATCCAAGCCTCTTGTTTCTCTTCTCCTATTTCTCTTAGTATCCTTTCTATCTATATCCCTCACTTTTGCCGACTGTTTCTTCCGCCTTGATTCACCTTATTTCTGTCAATCCATTTCTTAAGTCTATCCTCTACCTGCCCTTACTTCCGTTTTTGCTTGTGCTAGCTACTCCCTCATTTTGTACTTCTATTTTCTGCCCTATGTTCCGTCTGCTCCCCTCGCTCCTTTATCCGCATTCCCTTTTCGTTACTGCTTTGGCTATTTTGATTTACATTATTCTATTTTATTTTCTTACTAATTTCTTCTCTCTCTGTTCTTCTTTACTCCTTACCTTTACCTCCCATGTTATATCTCTTACCTTACTCCTCTGTGCTTGCTGTCGTCCTATTTCTCTCCCCCCCCCCCCCCCTTTCACCCTTATCCACCCTAGCCCTATTCGACTATTCCTCTCCCCCTTTCTCTTCCCTACACCCCCTCCCCCGATCTAATCCTGTTTCAGAGCCGTATGGAATCCATGGAGGCTCATGAAACATCGCCAGGACGACTCCACATACACATACATGCACCCACGCCTGAATTGGAAAATAGGCTATAAATAATTTGCCCGAAATGTCCAATAAAGCTTAGACGTAGTATTTTGTTGCTTGTCTCCCCCCTGAGCTGATATGAAGCCTCGATCCCGTGGGTGACACAAGGGGGTGTGAATTTCGTTTGCTTCTTTGTTTGTTTGTTTTCTCTTTTATCTTTTTCTTTTATCATGATAAAAGTGGGAGTGATGCATTTTAGTCTTATTTGTTTAAGAAACTGTTTTTTTATAGTTTTAATTATTTTCTTTTACAAAATTACGTTTTAGTTTAGGCATCAGTGACCATCTACGGTATATATCTAGCATTTTATTAAGCCGTTCATTTTAATATAAATTAGTAGATTTTAACAAAAGTGGTCTTCACTTACCTTTTATATTTTGAAATTATATTGATTATTTTTAATATAGATTCTTTTTACATACCAGAAGTGCCACG
>BOPN01004986.1:5000-7500 GCA_017312705.2 Penaeus japonicus | reverse complement strand
GCAACTCATCAAGACGAGTACATCCTGCGATGCCGAGATAAAATGGCGAATCAGGCTAGATTGGTGCCTTGCTTCACATAGTAATATATTACGAGGTCGTCTGCCACTCTGTCTAAAGAGAAATATTTTTTGACCAATGTGTCCTCCCCGTCATGACATATTGGTCAGAAACATGGACTACCATCAAGGCACTCGAGAGGAAATTAGTAAATGCTCAAAGAGGAATGGAAAGGCTTATGCTAGGAGTTAGCTTAAGAGACAAGAAAAGAGCCACATGGATCAGGCAACAAACAAAAGTAGAGGATATACTCAAGAGCATTAAGAAGAAAAAGTGGTAGTGGGCTGGACATATACATCGAAGACAGGACAACAGGTGGACAAAGAAAACAACAGAATAGGAAATACACGACACAATGTGACCAAGGGCAAGACCAATGACTAGATGGCAGGATGAAATAGCGAATTTCACAGGAGTAAACTGGAATCAGAGGACACAAGACCGGAATGACTAGAAAAGATTGAGAGAGGCCTACGTCCTGCAGTGGAATGATACAGGCTGATGATGATATATATATATATATATATATATATATATATATATATATATATATCTTGATTTTTCTCTTTCTCGCTCAATCTCTCTCTCTCTTTCTTTCTCTCACTCTCCATTCGTCCCATCATACGAAATGCAAACAATTCTAAACACAGAATCATATGTCAATATTTCCGCAATTCATTATAAATTACTAACAAAAAATACACCCTAAATCAAATTATGCATGCTTATCATACATCCCCATACATTATGGAATATATATAAACAATTACACGAGCGTGCACACACACATACGTGTGTATGTGTGCTCTTGTTGGGTACAGGAGGTCCGTCTGCTAAGTCCAAGGTTTCAGGAGGAAAATTCATTCAGATAAAGGAAACCTTATCTGAATGAAAAAAAAATATATATATATATTAGAAAGAATAATAAATACAACAACATTGCTGTCTAATTACTTTTTAAGCCTAACTGATTGTACAGAGACGAGATAAGAGTATCTATGGTGCTCTCCGATGGGCTTAGATAACCAGACGTGGTATAAAAAGGCCCAGGTGACTCCACCAGTCACCATCAACATGAAGGTCCTCCTCGTGCTAACTCTGGTGGCGGCGGCCGCTGCCTGGCCCGGCTTTGGCTTCCAGGCAGACGAGGCAGGTGAGTCTTCCAAGCCTGTTTCACTGCATATTGGACACATATAGGTAAACATGTATGCATGTGTACATACAAATATAATATAATATATAATATAATATATATATATATATAACATATAAATATGTATACATGTATAAATATATATGAATATATATATATATATATATATATATATATATATATAAACATATACACTTACGAATCACAAAAAATAAAAATAAAATAAAATAAACACAGTAACGTGCACATAACAGATATAATAAAACACTGCCACAAAATGGAAGGAAAACCTCGCGACGTTTCGAACTTTCATTTTAGGGTTGCTTACGCCTGATGAGGAACTTTCTTTAAAAAGTTCGAAACGTCGCGAGGTTTTCCTTTCATTTTGTGGCACTGTTTTATTATATATACATTCATGTCTGTGTGTGTGTACGCGCGCTGCGTGTGTGTGTTCATATAGATGTAAACTTTAAACAAACGTAAATACAATTACATATATATAGGATAGATTACACATACAAGTTTCGGACGCATTAATGTGTGTCTGTGAATGTGTGTGAGTGTGTGTATGTGTGTGTGTGTGTGTGTGTGTGTGTGTGTGCATCTGATTTATTTGTCTATTCATTTATCTATTTCTTTATATGTTCATTCATTCATAAAAATACTTATTTCAAGTCACATTAGTATTCAAATAAAATCACGCACTTCTTTACTCCCATTACTTTATCAATTTCCACTGTCACTCTTTCCAGGTGTGTCTGATGCACAGAAGCAGAACGATGTCAACTTCCTGCTGCACAAAATCTACGGAAACATCCGTGATGCAAACTTGAAATCCATCGCTGACTCATTCGACCCTGAGGCTGATTTGTCCCATTACAGTGACGATGGAGAGGCAGTACACAGAATCATGCGAGATCTCAACGATCACAGACTTCTCGAGCAGAAGCACTGGTTCTCGCTCTTCAACCCAAGACATCGTAATGAAGCACTCATGCTCTTCGATGTTCTCATTCACTGCAACGACTGGAATACATTCATCAGCAATGCTGCCTACTTCCGTCAACACGTAAATGAGGGAGAGTTTGTCTATGCCTTGTATGTTGCGGTCATCCACTCTCCTCTGGCTGAGCACATTGTGCTTCCCCCACTCTATGAAGTCACACCACATCTCTTCACCAACAGCGAAGTCATCGAAGCAGCCTATCGTGCTAAGCAAACACAGACTCCTGGGAAATTCCAGTCCACTTTCACAGGTACAAAGAAGAACCCTGAACAGAGAGTAGCCT
>BOPN01004985.1:88422-93422 GCA_017312705.2 Penaeus japonicus | reverse complement strand
TGTTTATAGAGTTATTTTAATCATTACCATTGTTATAACTATTTTTATCACAAATAGTGTATTTTCAAAGTTCGTATTGTTTAATCCCCAGTACAATTTCCAAGATACAGAGAGACATAAGCTGTGGCCATGATCAAATCTTGTAAGCAATTTTGACTTCTCTGATTATTTTCACACCACAGTCCAAGTCCTACAAAGAACACTGAGAAATACTAATCACATAGACATAGATTTGTTCCTTAGAGATCCTATCCCAACTAAACCCGCTGGCCAAAACAAAACGAACATACATAATACAAGCGCATAATCTGCATACATGATGTGAAGATAAAAGGAAACGCTCACACGTTTCTGAAGGTCACTACCAAGAAACGTTTCTCCTGTACAACAACCAACATGTGAGGAGGGAACGACGGTCAGTGAGAAAGGTATATCGTGATCACAGAATGGAGCAGTATAGGCATTAAAAGCTACTGCAATGGCTGGAAAATCGCATGCATTTCCTTGCAACACATTTCTTAGTCACCACCATCAAGAATTTGTTGCTGTTTTACTGTACTGGCATTATGGTACCATTCACTGTATGGCTTAGGTCCAAACTGTCGCTTTATTATATTTGGTTATTTTTGTTTTGCTTTTTACTTTTATTATTTTTTGTTTTTATTTTGTATTTTTTGCAAAGACAAGTTGTCCAACTGGTCCAACACTGCATAACATAGTTTTTTTTTTAAGAATTAACACGTCCACCAAGTATTCCATGTCCTCTACATGTATCCCAACCATCCAGACTGTCTGCATTTCTACTTTCAGTTGCACTATAGACTTATCATCTAAAAGCCATAGTATGCTTATAACCGCCGCATATGCACATAACTGGAAAGCGTTAAATTAAGTGCCATCGCACTAGCCACTGGTGTGACACCCAGCAAACTAGCTAGTACAAGTCATATTCCCACCATACTTGTTAAGATCTCCAACACACTAGTCTTTATTTGTTCGTATGCCACAGTTTCCCAGTCTGAGAGCCTCCTCACAGTACTAGCGACTGGCAACGCCTCCAAATAGGCATGCCAATAGAAGTATTCTGAAAGAACAGCTTGCGGTGTAACATACTGGGGCCAATCTAATAGCATTTACCATTCCGAAGATACTAGATTAAACTAGTAAACTTCTCTAGCACATGAGCCGTAGCACTCTTCACCATATATATGCTAAGATTGTTGTTTTTCCCCATTATACTAGCCAGCTGTGAAACATCCAGAAGACTAGCTAGTGCTTGTGAGCCTCCAGTAACTAGCTACACTAGCTGGGGGTAAACTAGTGAAGCAGCGTGCATAATACGTGTCCCATTAGGTTGCTTATAGTGAGGAGCAGTTATGAATATTTGTGTCCTATTCGAAGGTAAGACGGCTTCCTTGGCTCAACATACAACCGTAACAAGTCATTCAATGAGAGACCTTTAATGAGCTAGGTTCTCATATGCTCTTCCTTGCTTAGGACACTGCTCATATTAGCTTAAAGTATAGAAATTTATCATTTAACTGTCTTCATGAAATTCACTGTGTAAGAAAATAATATTTCATGCATTGACTTCAGGTATGTAGGAAAGAATAGAGGCTATGCATATGACTAATATAGTTTAAGAGTATAATTAGGCCTAGTTTTGGGTGTGCTTTGTTTAATAGGCATCATTTTGGTGATTCAAAAGTCAAAGAGCCGCATGCCAGTGATCAGGTAAAGAAAGGGTATTAGAAAGACTGGTTCCTTGTGTAAAATGAACCAAGGTTTGAACATTATACATTTCTCCTTAAAATACAAGAAAGAATAATGATAATAGAAAATGAAGAATTTTACTTGATGTGAAAAGCTTGGAATTAATGAATGACAATTTTCAATGGCAGGCAGCTACCTCTTGAAGTATATAGGGCAAGGCACAAAACAATTTCAGAACAGTCCAAGCAAAAGACTTTGTAAGCGTTTCAATGTCCTTTGTGGAAAATATAGCAGTGCATATCCTTAAAGTTTTAAGTTTTTATTTATTTATTGTATAAAGATGAGAATAAAGAGCTAATGGCCGTGTTCACTAAAAGGTTGACTGATTAGACTCGCGAAAGACCCGACTCCACAAACTATAAAACGCTGCAACACATCCCGAACGCTGCCAATCAAGAAATATACCAGAGAAGCATCAGCAAGGGTTTCCGAAGACACTACTTGAGCCTCCCATGAGGTCACCTTTGAAGGCTCACCAAAATGCTTCAAGACTGATGAGTACACAAGTTTCTCCATTGCTCAACAGATGGCTGGAGTCTAACAATATCTAGCTTTTCTTGAACAAGACCTATTACATCTCATTGAAATTTTTGAAGGGGGTGCAACTATCGGTTAATGACATGAGGTTACACTTACATCCAGTAATTATTGCATGTTAATGAAGTTTTTTCTCTTTTTTGTGATTCGATGTTTTCCATAGTTAAATTAAAGAACACAAAGGCACAGTGGGCATCGGAATGAGAACGCTATCTGACAGGTCTGAAGAAACTGTACGTTACCAGCACTGCAATACTTGTTCATGCAACTGCCCATAAGTAATGACATCTGGGAAGTAGTCAGTGAGCCTCTGACACACGACCATAGATAAATATGAACTAAAATGTATGGCCTGACACATCTCCCGTTACTTCAGAAGTTATAGAATATTTCCTGTAAACTCCTTTTCTACCTAATTATGTAAAAAATAAGGTATCACATATACTGCGTTATCTATGTATGTTGTATATCTGTCCATAATCATAGCTATATATATATATATATATATATATATATATATATATATATATATATATATATATATATATATTATAGGCAAATATACATATATATTGTGCATACACACAGGCATATACTGTATCTTTTTATACCATTATTTTGTTATGATTATCGTTTATCATGGAATATGAAAATTGTAGCATGTTTTTTTTCTTAGAGTTAAAATAAAGAAGAGATAATGTCAGATCACACTACAGGACTGTTACTACTTTTCATTGTTATAAAATTATGCTCAAAATGAACACCAAAACCTTATAGTACTCAATGTCTCAGCTGATGGCATGACTCTGTGTTATGATTTGATCTAACTTTGCGCTTACTGTTAATGTTTTGTGATGAAGGAATGGTAGAATATGGTGATGTATGAAGGTAACAGCAAGATATATAAGTTGGTATGATATATTCTCTAGGGACATCATTTATGCAAAATGTCTGCAACAGATTCTTAGTTTTTACAATATGTATTTAACAATACAAAATGAAGCTCAATATAGCAGTCTAATACTTCTCCAATATGTAATTGATAATGTTTAACTTGCAACAAGAACTATCACAAGAAATGGCAGCACAATGCAATTATGCCTAAAACATCAAACAAGAGAATAAACAAATAACCTCATAACTATACGATATTTGAAAGTATCTTTATGTCTATAAAGAATGGCAGATTTTGTAAGTAGTTTGTGAGTGTAACACACACACATATATGTATATATATATATATGTATATATATATATATACATATGTATATATATATATATATATATATATATATATATATATATATATATATATATATATATATATATATATATATAGTATACATAATATGATGTGTGTGTGTGTGTGTGTCTGAATATGTGGATATTTATAATTGATAATTTCAAATAAAAATATATATAAAAGAAAAAGAAAAAGAAAACATTAGAGTAAAGTAACCCTTGTAAAATATTTATCCTCCAAAAGGTCACTAATTATCAACGGACTATGAGAATAAGATCCAGTGGAAAAGAATTATACGTAGAAAAAGCTCTAATCTAGCACTCTCGAATACTAAATGAAACATGTCTAATTTGCATCTTCCATTTTCTCTTCTCTTCGTCCATATATATATATATATATATATATATATATATATATATATATATATATATATATATATATACATACATATATATCTTTTCCTGAGCCAACGTCCTTGATCTATTCAGAGTAACTGTATGTGTATACAAATACTTATGGCGTCTCATGCGATTTGACTCAGTGTATGCTCAGCTACAGGCATGATTGTCACCCCTGTCGTATGTGTCCTCCCTCAATATCCATGTACCTTCTAAAGATGTGGAAAGCAAGATCCAGTTCATCTTCCACTAATACTAACTGATGAACTGATACCAATTGTCTTTTATTCTAATCCACCTAAAATGATAATCATTTGTAACGATGAGAAAGATTTTTTTTTTTTTTTTTGTCGTTTTTTATCTTTTATCAAATTTTGGACAAAATCGTTTAAGGGGAGCAGACATCGAGGAAGGTCTTCCTCAAAATTCTTTGTGAGGTAGGTGAAGGAGGGATCCGAGGAGCCAGCAGGAATTCACGTCAAGGACATTTCACCTTGATCCTTCGTTTCCACATAAACATTCGAAAGAAAAAAAAATCAAGGAGGGCATTACAAGACATTTTCTCCGTATATCACTACATAAAAAATCTAGCGGACACTACAGTAACCCAATGATTAAAGTCCCTCATATCATATACCACGGTGTCCACCAAACCTTAACCACAGCAGGTAGCATGGGACACCTTAAATACCTGGTGATTCAGAGCATGATGAACAGTAACATGTAAATGTGAACAAAGTAAACATGTAGAGTGAAATGATACAGGAATTCATAAAGTATGAAATTGTCAAACTAGGGATCACTAAAACCTGTGAAAACCATTTAATGTACAAAAGTTTTTTTTTAGCTAAAACTTCCCAAAAGTTTTGTTCAACAATACCATGTCTCCAAAATGTGAAATACACATGGAAATAGAAAAATGCAAATATATATTACAAAATCAGTGATGTTTTACAGTATTGGGCCTAAATCTTAAATGCATTTGCCCTTTTGGCTCGTTCAACAAATCTGACTCTTTGGGACACTGCCGGAAATGAATAACAAAGGAA
>BOPN01004985.1:63422-68422 GCA_017312705.2 Penaeus japonicus | reverse complement strand
ATGGACCCAGTATCGCTGTAGTTTCTTTTTTTTTTATATCATCTTCACTCGTCTTGTTCTCAGAAAGTGTAAGGCTGTACGTTATCTGGTGCGAAACAGTTTCAATAAATTAATTGTCTTCCAACGAAACTTCGAAATAAAAAATAACCTACGTGGCACCACTTGAATAGAACTTAACTTGAAACACAGACAAAAAAAAAAAAAAAAAAAAAAAAAAAAAAATCGATAAAAAAGATGAAGAGGAAACCAAGGCGAATATTGTCATGTGAGTGATATCTTAAAGAAGAAGCCTTACTCATGAACATGAATATTATATGGTGGCGAAGCAAGATACGGACACGAGAGCGAAGAGTTAGCGACAGTTACAGGTTCACATCTGAGCGACCCTTCAGGCTGCTGTATTGATTCCGAGAGTCATGCACATGCATCCCCTGCTTGATTATTTCTAAACCTTTGTATGCAAGAGTGTGTTCAGTGTGGAGAGTCCCTTCCCTTTACCACCCTTTTGTGATTATTTTTTCATGTGTAGTTTTAGATAACTATATTACTATGTGGTGTATTTTGCTATGGTGTCCCACTCGACTATAGTACTACAATATTACAACTCTACTTTTTTCTAAAAGTGAAACAAACTACATGTGTAGAAGGTCATTTATTCAAATTCCCTGTTCGATATAGAATAGTAGTGTTGTATAGTGTTGTCTGATGAATTGATAGTATGTTTTTTTCTTTATGGTATATGTCAAGTGTTTCATGTTTGCTCAGTACTGTTAATAATTAACATTTTGCTATCAGCGTATGGAATGCGCAAGGGCGCTTTAGTATTATTATCATTATCAATATTATTGTTGTTATTATTATTATTATCATCATCATCATCATCATCATCATCCTCATCATCATCATTCCCGACAGCTTGTACCCATCCCGCCATCTTAGCAGCTGGAGTGAGAGTTTGGTCATTTTGACGTCTGGGGGCGAGAGGCAGACGCAGATCCACATCCACTCGAACGCTCTTCTAGGTACAATATCACTACTTCAGATGTCTGCTTTACAACACCGAAGCCGTATTACAATAGCACCATTTTCTTGTCTATTTCTGTCACACCATACCTTGCAAGAACTGCATGAACTATAAGTTCACCGATCGTCCATGCAAACAAAGGGTTACATCACGATCCTTTGTGGTACATTCGCAAAGTGTCATTGATTCGAATAAGTCACAAGAATTTCTTGGAGAAAACGAGTCGTACAAGAAGATTTGCTTCATAATCTGGCGAGTTAAGGAGCAGTTTACAGTCTATACCTAATTGACTTTTCTATCAAGCATGCAGTCTCTAATGATATGGGTTTGACGTTAACAGGTTGACCATGAATATAGCATGCATCAGCTTATGCGATGAATATCCTGGGAATATAGAATGTACATTGATTGAAAAGTACATGACATAAAAAAAAGGTACTTTGGCTATTTCTTATAAGTACTGTACACTTCTTTTAAGTTAGAATTATCCATATTCACTGCAGAGAAAATATTGATTTCATTTATGATAATGCAATACGGTTTTTACTATCTATATTGAAAAGACGAACATGAAGGGAAGATACATACCACCAGCATATGAATCATCAGGAGTCAATATACGTAAAAGGGGTTGCACAAAATCATATGTTCATCGTAATAAAATAATGATCGATGCTGAAAGAGAATGAATGGATATCTAGGGAACGTTAAACAAACATACGTTAAAAGCGAGCAATAAGGGCAGCACAGACGAAAAGAACAAACGTCTCATAATACGAGTATGACTACCATCTATCAATCTATCTATCTATCTATCAATCTATGGTGCTAACGGAAGACTAGTAAGACTAGTAGCTCTCACAGTTCACACGATGAGTAAACCATAACTTTAGAAGGACTGATCTAACAATCTTGTTTGGTCGAGTGAGTAATTACATGTAACCAGGTAGTTACACACCCACAGCAAACACGCACTCACAGCCAGAACAAAGTTTCAGGCGCGAGAGGCAATGGGGCTACTCGTGGCAGTGGTTCTAGCTAAAGGTAGGGGCGGGCGCAGGGCCGTTGGGGACACGAGAGGGGGACAGAGCAGGGAAACAGCAACGGCGCCGCCCTTCGGAGGTTCTGATTCCTACACATGGATGAACAAGGCTCGGTTGGTAAGCCTAGCTCCCTTTCTAGCCTCTCATGCTGGCGGTCTGCGAGGCTCGTGGCTGACGTCCACCTCAAGCCCCAGACATGCCGTGTGGAAGCACATATAGACGTGTGAAGTAAAGAACAACGCAGTATCTTCGTAAATAAGGTTTAAAACAGACATGGAGGAAAACGAAAGAGAGAGAGAGATGGCGAGAGACAGAAATAACAGAGAGACAAAGGCAGACATAAATAGGTTCATGTAGGGATATATATATGTGTGTGTGTGTGTGTGTGTGTGTGTGTGTGTGTGTGTGTGTGTGTGTGTGTGTGTGTGAGTGTGTGTGTGTGTGTATACATATATATATATATATATATATATATATATATATATATATATATATATATATATATATATATATGTGTGTGTGTGTGTGTGTGTGTGTGTTTGTGTGTGTGTGTATATATATATATATATATATATATATATATATATACATATATATATATATATACACATATACATACATATGTAAAAATAAATAAAATATATATATATATATATATATATATATATATATATATATATATATATATATATATATATATATTGCGTGTGCGTGTGTATGTGTGTGTGTGTATGTGTGTGTATGCGTGCGTGATATATATATATATATATATATATATATATATATATATATATATATATATATATATATATATACATATACATACATACATATATATATATACACATACACATATATGCGTGTGTGTGTGTTTAAACACTCACACCCACTCATCCACACACAAACAAACAAACACAAACATGTACATATATGTGTGTAGAAAAAGAGAGAAAAAAACAAAAGAGGGTGAAAGTACTGAACTAGAAAGCTAAGGTATTTATATATAGAAAAAAAAAGCTTTGGTCAAACAGAAAACGCTGAACGAACCGTGAGGGAAAATAAATGAAAAATAAATTGAATGCATACATATACATGTATATATGTGTGTGTTTACATATATGTATATATATATATGTGTATGTATATAAATATATATATATATACATATACAAATACAGATATGTATATATGTATATATGAATGTATGTGTACATGTATGTATATATATATATACATATACATATAAATTCGTACACATATGTGCGTTTGTGGGTGTGGGTGTCTGTGTGGGTATTGGTGTGAGTGGGAGTGTGGATGGGGGTGTGGGTGGGTATGTGTGTATACATATGAACACACACACACACACGCATATATGTATATACATACACGCATGTGTATATGTATACATATATATATATATATATATATATATATATATATATATAAATGTGTGTATATATATTTATATATATATGTTTGTATATGTATGAATATATGTATTAATATAAAGATATATGTGTATATATATTATATATATCATATATTTATATATATATATGCATATATATATATATATATATATAAATATATATATATATATATATGCATATATATATATATATATATATATAAATATATATATACATATATATGCACATTTATATATATAAATATATATATATATATATATATATATATGCACATTTATATTTATATATATATATATATATATATATATATATATATATATATATATATATATATATATATATATATATATATATATATATATATATATATATATATATATATATATATATATATATAGTATATGCATCACGTGCTGAAAATTATGTTTGATCATATATTGCAGGGTTTACTTTAAGTTAATAAGCCAAAACAATAATATTTTTCCATGCAGAGAAAGAAAAAAAAATCAGAAATTAACTTTTTCATTACAAGCAAATTCGCAAAGTCCACCCGGTGAAAGCTTTACTAGGCATTTTGTTATATAGCGTGATGGACCAAGCGAACACATGCCAACATTGCAGCTAAAAGGCTCTACTACTTTTACTACAGACACTTTGCACCAAGTCTCTAGAAGACCAAAAGCCAGCTAGTAAGGTGCAGGAATACTAAACTAGCAGAGTGAGGAAGGAAGCCGCGAGTTAAACTGTACATTGCGTAACAGTTTGCATGTTGTGTATCTATTGCATGTATGTACACGTGTGTGTGTTGATGTTAATAGCTCTGTATTTTATATCATTTATATAATTCATTAGATATGATTCAACCGTCGTCATCCCAGCCATTGCACCAGCTTTGTTCTCGCGGCTTCCTCGCTCGCGCTGCCTATGTGAGAAAAGTCTAATGCTGGAGTCCTGTATTCCAATATGATAAGTGATGGGACAAGATGGACCGAGAAAGTTATCAAAGGGAGGGAATTGAGATGGAAAATAAAATAAAACGGGAGGGAATGTCATAAAGAGAACTAAACTATTACCAATAACTTATCGGGGCTGAAAGTAAAAAATAAAGAATAAACCTGGGTACCTGTATGTGCAAAAGTGGTTACATTATACAGTGTCATTCATTATGTAGCGTAACAGGTGACTACTAGTGAAGGATTTGGTGACGTCAGCTGGCTAAAGAGCTCTCCAAGGGCCTTTGGTCGTACATTTGATATACATTTCCAACAAAGAAGCCCACAAGCTTGAAGTCGACACATATAAAAACTCTAAGGGCCTAAAAAGCTGTAAAGGGAGAGAGGGGAAAAACGTTAAACCTGTGCTTACATGTTTGTTCTCTATCAATACCTGGATGACCGCATTCTCTCCAGGCATGTAGGCCATGTTGTGTTTGGGTCTCTTCCTTCCGACGTAGTTCACCACCACGAACTCTAGTAAAGACACATAAATGAAGAACATGCAGAC
>BOPN01004985.1:45922-48422 GCA_017312705.2 Penaeus japonicus | reverse complement strand
AAAAAAGCTCTCACTCAGGAGAGGAATTAAAATCAGACTTCGATCAGGGACGCTGAGAGACCGAGACACCCTGCCTGAAATGCCATGTTATCCTTTGACAGAGCAGCGTCACAGGGCGGGGATGATCGGGAAACATCTGGTTACACGCAAAAGTGAGGAGCGCATGAGGTGAGTGGAAGCGTGTAAGTCTCAGAGATTGAATTTAGGAATGAGAAAGGGAGAGAAATACCTTGAAGATTAAGAAAACGAGGAAGGAAAGCGATGACATGAGCGGAAGGAGGTTATAGAGTCCTACAAGAGAATGTTTACTCTTTGGGGGATTTCCAAGCAAAGACTATGGAATGACATGAAATCAGTTAGACTTTCTTTTTTACGATGGGCAATGAATAAAAAAAAAGCAAGGGAAATATGATAAAGGAGAATAAGTAAAAATTCGTAGATATATTAAAGCCATCTGGAAGGCAATGTTGTAAACTCAAGAGAATTCTTTCGGCCGGTTAGCGAAGCTGGATCAAACGGCACTTAACTAAGGAAAGAATAGGGTTGGGAGAGGGGGAGGGATTTTATCGTGACTAATCTACGTACTACAAAAACCGTATTGAAAAAAAAATGCATTGTGTAGTAGTGAAAGAGGTGCCAAAAGTACATACTACAAGATCAAGCTGAAATATACAACAGTTACTTGTATCTGGATTGTAAGCTTAAGCACAAGCTTGACAGTGTCAGGTTGCTTATCAATGGATGATTGGAGGCCATCAAGAAATAAGGCAGTTTGATAGATTGAGAAGTAGAGTAAACACAGTAGGGCGAAAAGAGGGGAAGGGAGGAGTTCTAGGGGGGGAACCATAAATAAATCAGGATGCCATACTTCGGTTACGCGAACGGGGAAGCCGGGAGGAGGAGAGGGAGGGGGAGGGAGAGAGGGAGGGGGAGGGTGGAGGGGAAATCAGGATAACCGGATAAAACTTGTGAAAACTTGGGGAGGAAGAGGTACTCAGGCGGAGGGGAGATCGACGCCGGGGCGAGGAAGAGAGTAGATTAGGGAGGTATTTTAGCCCCTTAACGAAGAGACATGCTGGCTTAAGGGGGGGAAGGGACGGCCAGTCTCCAAACTGGGTGCCAAAGTTGGAAAAGGGGAGAGAGGAGGACGGGGGAGGAGGAGGAGTAAGAGGAGGAAGGTGAGGAGAAGGAAGGAAGAGAAGAAAGAGGAGGAAAAGGAGGAGGAGGAGGTGGAGTAAGAGGAGGTGGAGTAAGATAAGAAGGAGGATTAAGAGGAGGAAGGTGAGGAGGAAGGGAGGAGAAAGTAGAGAAGTAAGAGGAGTAAGAGGAGGAGGGATAGAAGGAGGAGGGGAAAATCAAGAACAGGATCAGAAGGAGGAAGAGGAAGAGGAGCTAAAGCAGGCTATGGGTAGTGAAGCGGAAGGGAAAGAGGAAGAGGAAGGAACAGAGTAGGACCAAAGACTTGTCTGAGGAACATGAGTCAGGATCTAGGCCAAAGACAGTGCCTCGCCATGGTGAGCTGTTGCAAATAGTTTTCACTTAAAAGAGACTTAATCTAGAAAACATTAAGTACTTCTAGAAATAAGACTACACAGAGTACAGACATAGTGCATAACATTTACATTAGATTATCCATTAAGCAATGACCTCAGAGAGACAGATTTAAAGAAATGTCAATACATCAAAGCGTGCAAGACTTCTGAGTCAAATCAGCTGATGCAAAGTATGACATGCAAGAACTGATGAATTGATAATTGAAATAGCAATCTATAAAGTTGAAAAAATGTGAACTGTTGACATGAACTGTTTATATATATATACATCTATACATGTAAAAATATTAACCTAAATGTTTGTAATTTATTGGAAAAGAAACAAACAAGCTACTTATGAAGTACTTCTTCAGAAATGAGCAAATACAGAAAAAAAGCACAAAAAGAAAAACACATCCACTATCATATTTGTACTTTACACTTTATGTCTCAGATTGGAACTAAGAACCCAGTTTCTCTCATATTCTCATTCTACTCATCTTGGCTACAAAAGGTATACACATAGTACTGCTTATCCTTTTCGATCTGTAGCTTTAGATATTGACGTTGTAGAGCAGGAGGTGGGTGAATGAATGACGTCACTTGACCTGCCTAGTATGTTGTTGTTGTTCTTTTTTAGACAAGCAGTTCCAAACAAGCAAACAGGCTTTAGGCTTTACTTCTACTTGCCAGTACTAACAAGTCCTGGTTAGTACTTGATTTGAAAGGAACATGCTGTCCGTGTGTCCTTGACTACCGCTCTACATAAACTCCTAAGGTTTTTGAGAAGTTTCTAAAGACAAACTTTCATTCAAATAGAGAGGATACAGTGTCCTTGAAATTGTTTATGTAAAAGGGATGCCAGAAAGGGGAGGGGGGGGTCGAGGGGAGGGGGGAAGAGGGTAAGCCATTGAGAAAAGAAGAAATATAAGATATATCTATATGGTTGATCAGACGAGAGGGAAAGG
>BOPN01004985.1:35922-38422 GCA_017312705.2 Penaeus japonicus | reverse complement strand
ATAGAAATGGAAATAACAAGAGAAAAATACCAATGAAGAATAGGGAGAAAGGGATAGCGTTAACACAAAATCATTTAAAGTTGATTTGTAGTCACATGTGTAATAGCCGGTGAATCAACATCATCATGGTTTGAATATGGTGTATACAAAGGTAAGTTACTTTACTGACAGAAATAAAAGTCATCTCTGTACAGTTATTTATAGTTGCGCAAAATTGTCTTGCTACTAACAACATTTTTTATAGTATAATCCTGTCGTGTTAGGAACTGATTTACGACCCAACAAGTTCTTTAAGAACTTTTTTTAACGTCAAGATGAACTAAAACGACGTTAAGTGAAAACTTACCAGAATGTCAGAGGTTTTCACTTTTTTTTTCTAGTCAATAAGAAAACACGAAAAGAGGTAGGATTGCCTACTAGATTCCCTAGAAAGTTTATCGATTTATTTACTAGAAATTCTGGTAACGTTAGATATAAAACGTCACTATCTGTATTGACTTTAAAAGAGATGCCGAAGTACGTGTTTTCAGTCTCTCGAGGCAAACATTTTCTCAAAGTTCCCAGCATTAATCCTGAGAATTAGACTGATGAGCAGAAACATAAGTAGCCTCTTCTAAACCCTCCAAAAGATAAAGAAAGAAGAAAAATGCACAGCACTCTTCTATGCATACAAAAACTGCGTAATGCATACTTATGCCTTACCTCATAGTGTAGGAGACTTTTCCATCCTTGTATATCTTTAAGGCGATTTTGTCTTTTGATAAATTCTCCTTGAATTCTCCGTGCATGATGAAGTATGTGTCAGGCAGCCAGATATCATCCTGCAAATGTAAAGCTAAAATTATCACGTGCATGGGATAAGGATCAAGTTGAGAAAGAAATGAAAAATTCCAAAAGGACAATTTCATATTTACGGTCCATTAAATCCTCAGAACTGCGTGTCTTTGTAGGTAACAGAGGACAACCTTGAAATAGAAGATATAAATCATCAAAAGGTAGAAGAAAGAACCAGTCAGAATAATAACAAAATAAACACGAAACGAAATAATAAAGATTCACGTGAGACGAGAGAAGGAAAAGAAATATCAGTGCAGTCACCTAACAAGAACAAACCTCAGGTAATTCAGTGTCTATTTGCACTGTCATTACTAGAGGAAATTACGTAAAGATTCATGATAACGGCAAACACGCCACCCAAAATATACAGAGCAAACGAGCTCAAGCAGCAAAAATACTTGGATTGTTTGTGTGCTTTTCTACACGAGCACAAAATGGCTGTAAATCCAAATTAAGACAAAAAAGAGAAGTCCTAATCCTGCCGGAGGAAGCCAAACAAAAGTTAAGCCGAGGGAAATCCCCTTAAAATGTCGGGCCATAAGAGTACTTTCTTAGGTATACTTTCTCTGCCTATTTAAGTGACGCGAACCCGGAAAGCGTAAACAATCTCGGGTCTACCCTGAGGTTTAGCTTTAGGTCCTCTCACAGACATTAAAAGAGGGAACGAAAGAAATAGAGAGAGAGAGAGAAAGAAAAATGAAGAATGGAGGGAGAAAGAGAGGGAGAAAAGGAGGGAAGAGAGAGAGAGAGAGAGAGAGAGAAGAGAAGAGAAGAGAAGAGAAGAGAAGAGAAGAGAAGTGAAAAAAGAGAAGAGTAGAGAAGAGAAGAAAAGAGGACTGTGGACATGACTTTACACATCCGGCGGGCTCACGTCCTTATTGACCTACTTAAAAATAAACCCTACAAAAGACGAAGGATAAAACATCACAGGATGATATTCAGCGGTTATGTATGGTTTAAGGCGATATTCTACAGCAGCTATTCTTCTGCTCGACGCTCCCGCAAGATGTACAAAGAGGACCCACGTGAGAGCCAGTAGCAGTCTTTTTGTCACCGGAAAGATTCCCGTAAAATTATGCTCCTTGGAAAGAGAGAGAGAGAGAGAGATAAGGATAGAGATAGAAATAGATAGAGAGAGAGAGAGAGAGAGAGAGAGAGCGAGAGAGAGAGAGAAAGAGTATGTGTGTGTGTGAGAGAGAGAGGGAGAGAGAGAGAGAGAGAGAGAGAGAGAGAGAGAGAGAGAGAGAGAGAGAGAGAGAGAGAGAGAGAGAGAGAGAGAGAGAGAGAGAGAGAGAGAGAGAGAGAAAGAGAGAGAAAGAGAAAGAGAGAACAATAGAAAGAGAGAGAGAGAGAGAGAGAGAGAGAGAGAGAGAGAGAGTGAGAGAGAGAGAGAGAGAGAGAGAGAGAGAGAGAGAGAGAGAGAGAGAGAGAGAGAGAGAGAGAGAGAGAGAGAGAGAGAGAAAGACAGAGAGAAAGAGAAAATGAAAGAGAGAAAAAGAAAGAGAAAGAAAAAGAAAGAGAAAGAGAGACAGGTACCGGGGAAAAAATGTATTGAGGTGACATCAAATATATCCACTTTATATGTCCCTTTACCATTTTGAAATAATCCTACATTAATACCTAGAGACTGAGGATGACTGTATAAGTGATATATGTAAACAGA
>BOPN01004985.1:5922-10922 GCA_017312705.2 Penaeus japonicus | reverse complement strand
TACCACTTATACTACTACTACAGCATTTTTTCTACTACAACTTCTTATAATTTTACTACAACTGGAACTAATATTGAAATGGTTATCATTATTACTACAACAAATACATCATTAAAACATCGGTGATAATAATTGCGTTATATTCCGTGAATATATGCAGTGTAAAGTGTTTTATTTTTTATCTTCTTCTATAGTGCATATTGGGGTGAAGTGTTATCACTTGCTATTGAGAAGTGTGATTCAGTATTCATTTGCAGGTGAGATTTATGATATAACACAGCCTTTGTGGTTTCAGTGCTTGTGTCTGACTTTAGCAACAGAAAAACTTTGTTATTTGATGCTGTGATAAAGCTATCTAAAGCAGCCTAATCTAGGCTAAATCGATGCTCCATGAGTGAAGACAATATGTAGGTATCCTTAGTGCAAGGATTTTATGCACATTATCAGTTTATCATTCTCATTTTTATCTTAGTCTAAAGAAAAACTGGAATTGGTTGTTATTAATCTCATTGCTCTTTTGGAAAATCACTGTTTGTTGCAAGGCCCATACGTAGCAATTGAAAGGATCCTGTAAGTATGAATATTGACCGTGAATGCTTTGTGACTGTTTACCAATTGAATTTTATTTTGGTTATGTGAATGTACATAATGTCTTATCACATTTGTCTCCATAGATGCTGATATACGGTTCACATAATTCAATTTAATACGAGAAGGCACTATATTCTTAAACTTACCCTAAACACAAAGGCAAATACATTTATGCATACTAACACGCCCATAAACACTTACACCTACGCTTATATAGAAACAAGCATCAACAGATTCTCTTTCTCTCTCTCTCTCTCTCGCCCTCCCCTTCCTTCCCACTCTCTCTTCCTCACACTTTCTCCCTCCCTCCCTCTTTCTCCATCCCTCCCACTTTCTCCCTTCCTCTCTCACCCTCCCTCTTTCGCCCTCCCTCCCTCCCTTTTCTCCCTCCCTCCCTCTTTCTCCCTTCCTCTCTATCTCTCTCTCTCTCTCTCTCTCTCTCTCTTTCTCTCTCTCAACTTCGCTTTCTCTCTCCAACTCTAAAATAAATTCGGCCAGTATAAACCCGTGTGCGCAATACTTCACCCCCGGCCTGTGCATGGCAACCGGATATGTAAATGAGATGTCATGGAATCCAGTGCAGACTCTGATTGGCTGTTCACGGAGGAACTACCATTCATACGGAGTGTGTCTAATACAAAGTGGAGAACCGGATCAATTCAGTCCAGCTGATGTCTGGTAACTGGTTATGAATTAATGTTTTAGTCTTGATCATCAATCTTTTAATTGATTCAGTCATTGGCTATCTTCTTTTTTTCTATTATATATATATATATATATATATATATATACACACACAAAGATTGCTACGTGGCTCTTCTATATATGTTATACACATATATGTAGGCATATATATGTATATATATATATATATATATATATATATATATATATATATATATATATATATATATATATATACATATATATATATATATATATATATATACATATATATATATATATATATATATATATATATATATATATACATATATATCATATATATATATATATATATATATATATATATATATATATATATATATATATATATACATATATATATGATATATATATATACATATATATATATATATATATATATATATATATATATATATATATATATATATATATATATATATATATGTATATGTATATATATATATGTATATATGTATATATATATATATATATATATATATATATATATATGTATGTAAGTGTGTGTGTGTGTGTGTGTGTGTATGTGTGGTGTGTGTATGTGTGTGTGTGTGTTTGTATGTGTGTATGTATATATATATATATATATATATATATATATATATATATATATATATATATATATATATATAAACATATATCTATCTATGTATATATATACATATGTATATATATACATACATATGTATATATATATATATATATATATATATATATATATATATATATATATATATATATACATATGGACACACGAGAAAGACTGGAAAAACGAGTAAAAATGCGAGAAAACGAGAAAGAATGAAAGAAAACTAATAAGAATGAGAGAAAACGAGAAACAATGAGAAAAGACGCGAAGGAATCAAATAAGGAGAGAAAACGAGAAAACAGGAAAAAAAAACGAGAAAGAATGAAAGAAAACAATAAAAGAATGAAAGAAATTGAGAAAGAATGAAAGTACACGACAAAGAATATAAACGAGAACGATTAGAATAAAACGAGATAAAATGAAAGAAACCAGAAAGGCTGAAAGAAATAGAAACAGAATGAAAGAAAATGGGAGAGTGAAAAAAACGAGAAAAATGTAAGGAAACGAAAAAGAATGAAAGAAAACGGAAAAAAACGAAAATGAATTAAAGAAAACGAGAAATTGAGAGAAAGCGAGAAAAAATAAAAGAAAGCGAAAGATGAAAGAAAACGAGAAAAGGGAGAAACAAAAAGAAAAGAAAGAAAATGACGGAAATAAATGAAAATGAGAAAAAAAGGATGGAAACGGAAAAGAAACAAACACTGATGAAATACTGCATAAAAGAGTTCTTAATTAAGAGCAAGGAATGACTTGAAACCGAAGACTGTAATGACTTTAAAATGTACATTACAACATATATACATATAGGCATATTACAAAATGAGGCACTCGTATACAATGTTCTTTGTTATCAATGTTATGTAAATCATGGTGAAATAAAACAAAAACTAAAGCTAAAAATAATATATATACACAAATCTATCCAGAGCAATTTCACTAGAAAATAAAAACATACACGCTTACAGACACACTCAAGTACTCGTGTAAAGTTTATAGCACAACTCTAGTTTCTTTAATTAATATGCTACTAATGCTACTTTCATCTTTTTAGGAATAATGATAGTCATAGGTTATAATGATAGTCATCATTGTTGTTACTGGCAACATATTTTCGTGTTCCTATAAAAAAATCAGTCATTCAAATACATACACGAACACACATATGATAACAAACATACACACAGACACACACAAACACAGACACATACAGACACTCACCCACCCAAACACACACCACATATGTATACACACACACACATGGACACACAAACACATTGGTGTATATACATGTATGTAAAATGTATGCGTGTGTGTATGTACATAAGTATATAGACAGAAATTTTCAGTATGAATCTATCTGGTAGTCTATCAAGATTTTCTTTGACAGTTAACGAGATAAGAGCGATTTCATTTCGAGCGATGCAGGTCAAGGGCTTGTTGAATTTCGGGAAACGATAAACAAATACCCCTGAAATTTACTGGCCGTGTCTCTGTCATTCTGAGTTCCTCTTGACTTTTTTATCGGTCCCACTCTTTGGCCTGATTACCGGCTCTTGCATTGCAACACCTCGTTTATTCAAGTTCTTGCTCTTCCCTCTCATTTTCTGTCTCTTCCGGCATTGTCTTCTGTTCTTCTTGTCTCCTTAACATTTCGAGATTGTCCAGCTTTAGTTCACGAATGCAAGCGCTCACGTGGATGAAAGGAAGTTGGAAGGATTTAGAGAGAGAGCAAGACTAACTTTTTTCTTTTCTTTTCATTTTTTTTTCTTTGCGTGAGAGAAAGAGAGAGGGAGTGGCTGTGATGCAAGCGGCCAGGGATACACAGGGTGTCCACATTATCGAGGGAAGTGAAAGTGAACGACGGTGCAACACAGACTTCCCTAAGCAGTATCCTGAGATGTCGACCCCGCCCACAATCCTGCCCACAGGGACCTACACGCCCTGCTCACAATGGACCTCCACGCCCTGAGCCCGTAACCTCAACCACAGGACAATCAAAGGCGTCCAATATGACCCGTAATATTTACGATCTCAATGATGGTACTTACCCTCAGAGTGGTAGCATTCTAGCTCTCAAAATTACGATTTAAACTCAATATCGATATTCAACCTCTCAATAGTAGTACATAAGCTCTCAATAGATGTCTTTAAGCTCTAGGTAATGATAGATCTCACTGATGATACCAGCAGCTCTCTAAAAGAACGTTTGAACGCTCCTTGAGAATATCCTTATTCCGATAACACCCTTGATATCGTCCGAAGGTCTAACCTCACGTTAACAATATCTAAGAATATCCAAGTTCTCTGTAACAACATCGAAATTCTCAGAAATGAAATCTAATCCCTCAACCACAGGACACACAAAAGGCAACCAAATGACCATTAACATTCATACTCTCACAGATCAGATCCTGTTGAGTAAATCATTCTGTAGAAGCACAAGACACCACCGAGAAGCCATTGCAAAGGCGACTGGCGTGCACGCTATGGACACTTGCCAGGTTCTGTGTAATTTGTTTATTATCTTAGGAGAATGTATTCTAGATTGAGGATTGTAATGCATTGCTATGCCGTGGGAGAAGGAAACCTGTCTGTGTTTACGCGTCATGTATTGGGGATCCATTTGGATGTGATGTATATATAAGCGATGTATATGGAAGTAATCGAGCAACGGGAGGAATAGGTAAATAAATGATGATTTTCTGTATATATATATATATATATATATATATATATATATATATATATGTATATATACATATGTGTGTGTGTTTGTGTGTGTGTTTGTGTATGTATATATATATATATATTTATGTGTGGTGTATGTATAGATTTATAAATCACACACACGCACACACACACGCACACACACACATATACAAACTACAGGACATATCCTAATCAAGGGTAAAAATAAAAAAAATAAAATAATCAGGAGCCGGCAACGAATTCAATATCCATATCCTGTGACCCATGCAAATGCTTAAGGTATCTTATCAAGAAATAAAAGTAAAATCAATTCCGTCACGGCAACTGGCAATGTAAATTACCGGATTTAGTTTGACAAATTAATCTCTTTTTTTCTGTTTAGTAA
>BOPN01004984.1:51381-56381 GCA_017312705.2 Penaeus japonicus | reverse complement strand
AAAGAGGAATGGAAAGGCTTATGCTAGGAGTTAGCTTAAGAGACAAGAAAAGAGCCACATGGATCAGGCAACAAACAAAAGTAGAGGATATACTCAAGAGCATTAAGAAGAAAATGTGATGGACATACATATCGGTGACAGGACAACAACAACAACAACAAAAAAACAGAATGGGAAATACACGACACAAGGGCAAGACCAATGACTAGATGGCGGGATGAAATAGCGAATTTCGCAGGAGTAAACTGGAATCAGAGGACACAAGACCGGAATGACTGGAAAAGATTGAGAGAGGCCTACGTCCTGCAGTGGAATGATACAGGCTGATGATATATATATATATATATATATATATATATATATATAGATAGATAGATAGATAGATAGATATATTGTTATGCCATCTCAAACGGTAATTGTTATGGCAGTGCAAATGAGCGGTTTAGGGTAAATCAGTGCAAGCGAGTAGTTTATGGTGGTGACTGTCATTGCAGTTTGCGTTGGACTAGGTAACCTAGTAGGCCTATGCAAGGGTTAGGGTCCTTTACGGCAGCAACGAGCAGGGCGAGCAAGCAAACATTGTTTGAGGAGTGTGATGGTCCCGAGTTGTGGGTCACACAGTCACATCGGCTGCTAACAACTTTTTTGTAGAAGTAAATAAGGAATGTAATATTTCTCCTTTGTGCTGAATTTAGACTACGATGATGATATAGGGGTATGATATATGGTGATGACGAAATGTTGGTTATGGTATATTATTATAGGTTTGTGGTATTTTTCTTATCTTAGGACTATGGGTGTATGCTGATTCACTACCGGCATATCACTGTGGCGGATCCAGGGAGCGAATGCAGTTGTTACCGAATCTCTGGAATATTTTAGTGCGATAGTGAATAGAAAATATGAGGTGAAAAATGAACATTGAAAAGTCTTAGGCGTAACAAAGAGGAACAGTGATTAATTTGTTTGAACAATGAAACTGTTTTGTGAAATAACAAAGATAAAATTGCCATCGGCAATACAAGTATTCTGTGTCTGTGCAATATATATAAGTCAATAAATTATAATTTGTGTAACTATGTTTTTATATTTTCCCATCCATAATAAATTACTCTCATGAAACAACGGCGTCTTAACAGAGCCGGCAAAACTCTAAATAACTAAATAAATAAACATCTTCACATATATAAATATATAAATATATATACATATATATATATATGTATATATATATATATATATATATGTATGTATATACATAAATATACATATACATACATATATATACAGTATATATATATATATAATTATATATATATATATATATATATATATATATATATATATATATATATATATATACAGTATATATATATATATATATATATATATATATATATATATATATATATATATATATATATATTTATATATATATATATATATATATATATATCTATATATATATATATATATATATATATATATATATATATATGCATATATATATATATATATATATATATATATATATATATATATATATATATATATATATATATGTATGTACATATATATATATATATATATATATATATATATATATATATATATATATATATACATATACATACATATGAATATATATATATATATATATATATATATATATATATATATATATATATATATTATATATATAATATATATATATATATATATATATATATATATATATATTATGTACATATTAGCCGTGTTTCACGTAATCCCTTTATATATTATGTGTGGGAATTAGATCACTCTCTGCTCGCCACATATTCGGGTGCCAGCGACTGGACCCGTTTTGCCCATCACACAAATTAGTGTTAGTATTTGGGATACATACAATTTACACAAACGTAGTAGTAGAGAAACATCCTAATACCATCACATAAACTGGTGGCAGCGGTGGGATTCATTCTGCTCACCACATATTCTGGTGGAAATGCAGGATAAGAACCTCACGTCGTTAATTAGTTTTAAATAATGTCTTTGATTATAAATATTTGTAGGCCGCAGGACCTAGTTTCTATTTTTTGCACAATTTAGGCATACTAGTGGCTCTTCGTTCTATTTTTTTCACTACGTGACAGTGATATCTGGAGAAGTACCTCCTCATTTTAGGTTAAAAGTGTAGAATATTAACCTAATATTTATTTAAGTCGTGAACCGCTCGCGCGTACTTAAATAACCTTGTCTATCCCACCTCATACGGTAATGGTTGAGACAATTATCGCCACGTTGGTATTGTCTAAGTGTGTATTTTGTGATTGTGAACACCGCCAGCACTAAGAGGAACACGACAATCGCAGTGAAGCTACTTCTCTTCTCTCAGCAACAAAAGGTAAGTCACTTTAAGGTTGCTAGGCACATGTCTCTCCTGTGTTTCCCTGCCCCCCCCCCCATTGCATTTTTTTTTCTCCCTGTTTATTGCAAACTCCACCCCCGTAATTCTCCCCCACCCTCCCTCCCACGCTTTCTCATCTACTCTCATTTTGTTAATTAGTGATAATTTTGTTTATACGTATCGTTTCGTTAATTTCACTAAATAACTTTTCGTTAACATTCGGTAACGTAATATTTCACATCATTATTTTATGTGTCTTCCGATGTGTATGTTATTCGTTATAGTTACTGTGCTACGAATGTTTAACAAATATTCTAATTTTATCTTACGTTTGTTATTATTAACGTTTCAAAGTTATTCGTATTCTCGTAGAAATTCACATAAAGGTGTGACGTTAGACTTTCATACGAAACCGATAAAATAACTGTTTCGTTTACTTATTTTATTATTCTACGCTTAGATTGCTCTACGTTATCTTGTGTGAATTTACGATTACATTTTACTACGTATAATGCATGATTTGTTTTTCTGTGCGTTAGTTAAGTAAATAACTGTAAATCACATCTGCTAATGGCAATAACTTCGAAATTTCTTATGTAGAATTTCTAATATCTGTGTGATTTTCTTAAGTTTTCGTTCCTATGCGAAATTTAACATGACGTATTTCTTCGAACAAAAATATATTATCAAATTACATGATTCAGATTCGTCATTTGATCTCGTGTGATTATTTTTCTTGTGAATTTACATACTTTCCTTTCTTGAATATGGTTTATACTATGTATTCGTGGAAATGTAATTCACTTTGCGTTAACATTTATTATATTTGCTCTTTTATTATGGGACTTTAATATAATTTCTTTTATTCTTGCTTTAATATGCATTTAATTATTAAATGTATTTTGCATATGACCTGACCTCACTTGACCCTTGACCCGTTCGTATGGTCAATCTGAACATAAAACTTTGACAATGTGTTATATTTTCTCGCGACCATTCTGTCCCTTGTGGTCAAATTCATGACCGTGTGATATTGGGAATAGCATCACATGTGACCCTCGGTCACTTCATGACCGCGTTCTGTATGTGACCTTATCCTATGTCATTATTGACCGTGTGAATTTGTAAGAAAATCGTTAACGAATATTAAGAATTATATATGTCTTAACTCTGATTTTCTTTACATTTTCATTTATCTTATTGTCTGCATATATGTTGTACTATATTTCTAATGCATGACTTATATATCTGCATCTTCTGTAACATGACATACTTTGTCATTTGTGAATCGTTTAATGGTCACACTACTGACCTCACTCGGTCACGTTGTAATCCGATAATTGGAATTACAATTTAAACTGTCTTTGTGAAATTCTGTATTTCTCAACATTCGACAGTCAATGTTTTGATAATTTTGTTTACTCATCTGACTTTGTGTACTTATGATTGTTAATTCATTACAATCTCTATGGCAATTATTTCATATCATAACATGTTTCATCACTTCATATTATGATTTATCATCACATTTAGCTAGAAATGTTGACAGATGCATGTTCGTTTCTTAGCTTTATTCCTATTTCATTGTATAGTCATATTCGACTATCTTTGCATTTTTCATTGCATTATTGATTATTGTTACTTCCATATTTCATTGTTTAGTTGCAAGTAACTTTAATCATCTTATGATATGATTGTCATTATTCTTAGTTTTAAGCAATTGTCAACTTCGACAACATTAAGCAATTTGTTCTCATCATAGGCCTCTCCGAGTTTCCGACCTTTCGAAACATTTCATGGGTCAATCGGAACGCCAAATATCTCATTATGATATTACGAACGCAACGTTCATTAGGACAGTCAGGAAAAGGTTTACTTATCATTTCATATTTTATAGCTTTTCAGCTTAATTTTGCCTTTATCTAGCTACTGTACCTCACTTATCGGGCCTTCATTGCATGACGCCCATTGCATGTGCATCTCACCCTAATTACGCGTATCTATGGTACCACAATTGAATAAACCGCGAATTACGGGTTAATTTTTCGCACTCCGGTGCTACGCGCCTAGGAGATCTTGACAACCTGACGTCACAATTAATTCTCTCAAACAGAGACAGCGCGCTTATCACTTATCAGACGTTCCAGGCTTGCTAACTCCGCATTTTTATTAGCTATGCACATATTAATGGTATTTCTTTCAGTTGCCCCGATCTTGGCTATTACGCCGCACCTTATTTCAGAAGGACGAGTTCGGCCACGCAATTGAAATATCCTAGCATAGTCTAATTCATCATATTTATCTTTGTTCTCGAGCTAAGACAGCGTTTCCCCACGGGACGAGTTCAATTTGGCGCATGATCTTACCGACCACTAGCATGGTCAATCAAGGTAAATCACCTATTCCTCAACGGAACGACCTCCAGGTCAATATTATATTAATAATATTTTTTTATTTCAGCTTATTTAACATTTATTTTTTCCAGTCTCATCCAATCTGACTCATGTCGTGCCTTCTAATTCATTGAAGGACTGGATTCGGTTGATATTTGGATTAATATTATTTTTTTTCTTTCATATGCATACTCATGATATTTTTTTTTTACCCACTT
>BOPN01004984.1:36381-38881 GCA_017312705.2 Penaeus japonicus | reverse complement strand
AAAAGGACTCTCAGGGAAGAAGAGGAGGAGATGGGGTCCTCCTCCAGGAAGGATGGAAAGGATGGGCGCCATGTCCCCGTACGCCCATCCTTGTGACCTTTCCGTGATTCGACTGAAGATGGGGTTGTGATCGAGGTCAGTGGTGAGATATTTGGGTATGGGTGTTGGTGATCACATACTATTACGGTGATTATGTAAATACATGTATGCATATATGTATATATAGGTATATATATGTATATATATATATATATATATATATATATATATATATATATATATATATATATATATATATATATATATATACACACATATATATATATACACACATATATGTATATATATATATATATATATATATATATATATATATATACATATACATAAATGTATATATATATATACACACAATTAGGGCCAGTAGGTGGGGCACCCGGCAATAACCCTCTTGAGTGGCCTTCGTCCTGCAGTAGATAATATAGTGTTTGTTACAACAACGTCACTGATTGGTCCCCACCAAAGAAAACAGGTATTTCTACACCATTTGTGAAACTATTCCTTCATAAGAAACACCAAGATACACAAACCCAACCTGGAACCCCTCCCTTCAGCAGTCAAAATCTTATTGAAAATAAAATAGACTTGCTGATCGGAATGTTCTCCGAACAACAATCTGCACTGAACAGTGTGATTAAAAGCAAGGTGCCTCCCAGACGCAGGAATGCGGAGAGGAGGCATCCGTCACAACAACCTCAACCCCGTCCCACCACTCAACATCCGATCTCCCAACCCCCACCCATGACCAGTCCACTCCTCCCCTACACCTTCCTTGGCAGTATCCATAACCAATGCATCTTCTAGCTCTCCCTTACCACCACCACCCTCCTCCCCGACACTCCATCCCCTCCTCCCCCACCTTCCATGGCAGTATCCACAACCAATGCCTCTCCTAGTTCTCCCTCACCACCTCCACCCTCCCCTGACACCCCGTCCCCTCCATCCGTACCCACACCGAGCAAGCAGACTCGCGACCTTGCTGACACGTCAGCCGCCCCCCGCCCGGCGCCACGCAAGCGTTTGCCGAGGAACGCCGAGACATCAACAACTAGTGTGAGGAACGAAGCTTCTACACAAGTAACACCAAGAAAAAGCTACGCTAGAAATAGTAAAAGGAAGAGGCAACACATCACCACGTGCCTGGAGTCCCTGCCCCCTCTAACACCTCTCCTACTACACAAGCACCACCGCTCGTCATCAGCAACTACGTAGAAAGAGTGGTACATATCAAACCCATCAGCAAGGCGAGGAAGGTTTCGTCACCGTTACCTCGAGAAAACAAAAAAGAAAAACAAGGGAGAAACGCAATACAGCAAAACCCCTACAAGGTGCCGACCGTCCCAAGGTAGTATATTTATATATCACTAGCTGTCATCCGATACAAAACGAAGAAGATATTGAACACTTCCTCGTTAGTAATTTTGACAGCATATCAAATGTAAAAGCTCTCTCAAAATAAGATGACACATGAATATTATTCAAGCTTCATTGTTACTATAAGAGGCAAAGAGATAAATTCAGAACTTTTTATAGAATCCGATGTGTTCCCTGATAACGTAAAGGTTTTTTAAAACCGAAACAAGTACAAAACCGTTATATTTGACCGCGCAAAACCGTCAGCACGGCCAGTGATTAGGTCACAGAACATCTTAAAAATAGAACATATAAATGCACAATCTCTCCTCGGTCACCTTGAAGAAATTGTATTGTTAGTAAAGGAAAGAAATGTAGACAAACTCTGTGTTAGTGAAACATGGCTCCACCAAGAAATGATAAGTAACTTTATAAACATTCCAAATTATCAAGTTTATCGATGTGATGCAGGGCGAGGAGGTGGAGTATGCATATTTGTAAGGGATACCCTTAAGTCAAATAGGATATCAACTACAACAGTTAATAATACTGCCGTAGAAGATATCTGGTTTACCGTACAAAGCAACATGCTTCCTTCCCTCATTATTGGCGCTCGCTCCATAGGCATCCCTTGCAACCTCTGAATCTTTCGAATCCTTGAAAAGGTTTTTAGAGAAATGTCCTTAAAAAAGAAATCACTTTTTATCTTAGGTGACTTAAATGATGATTTAAGTAAACCAAAAGCTAAGTTAGCAAAGTTAATCAAGAAAAATAAACTATAACAAGTGATCAATAAACCTACAAGCATCACAGAAAACAACTCGTCTTTATTAGATGGGCCAATGAACTTATTACGATGACATTGATTATAAAGAAACCAAAGAGACCACCGGTTACAAAAAACTTTTCGTGACTTCAATCACTATAACCCTCAGTCACTATGCGAGCTTACGGAAGTGATAAAAAGCAGCATAGATGCCTCTGCTCCCTATGTGACAAGAACTGTCAGACGTTCCCCTGCTCCATGGATAAATGACGACATCAAGAAAGCTATTGCCGAAAGAAATAATTCCCAACAAGCGCTCAA
>BOPN01004983.1:105000-107500 GCA_017312705.2 Penaeus japonicus | reverse complement strand
TATATATATATATATATATATATATATATATATATATATATATATATATATGTATGTATGTATGTATGTATGTATGTATGTATGTCTATCAAAATGTCTTCTTCTCTGACTCTACATCTGTGTGCCTGTCTGTCTGTCTATCTGTCTGTCTGTCCTTATGTCTGTCTGTACGTCTACCTGTCTGTGAGTACGTTTGTCGAGTTAAATTCTTGACTTCTCGTCCGTTTAACTGGACTGTTCTTGTCAAACTCGTTTTAGCCAGACTATATATGTAGTTTCTTAATTATTAAAAACAATTATGCTTGCAGTAATCATAATAAAAATGTTTGTGATAGGAGGTTCCTATCATGATCTATATTTCTCTAAAAGATGATTATTAACACCACTAACAGATGTTTCACTGCCATATTTTTTTTTCAATAATGTTAGTGATAGTATCTGTTTTACTTACAACATGGAAGTTATAACATCATCATCATAGCTTTCAGCAATAGGAGTTTTATCATTAATATGATCAGTGTCATAATTATTATCCAAGTTAGATGATTATTGATATAACATATATTATCATGTAACATTATTGCGTAAGTCATTAGTGATGGTTTGTGATTAAGCTGGCGTGATTATAGGTATCAGCTGATGTTATTAACCACACTCGGTTATGGTAATGGGACTATTAATTATCATTAGTTTCGAAGGAGGAAGAGAGAGGAGGGAGGTGGGAGAGAGTGAGACAGACTGACAGACAGACAGGTAGACAGACAGATAGATGGAGAAGAAAGGAAGAGATAGAAGGATGGAGGGAGAAGAAATAGAGAAGTGAGAGGGGGAGAGAAGAGAGGAGAGGAAAAAGAGAGAGAGAGAGAGAGAGAGAAAGAGAGAGAGAGAGAGAGAGAGAGAGAGAGAGAGAGAGAGAGAGAGAGAGAGAGAGAGAGAGGGAGAGAGAAAGAGAGAGAGAGAAAAAAATAAAGAGAGAAAGAAAAAAAGAAGAAAGTGAAAAAGAGAGAGATCCTTGTATTCAGAGGGAAAATCCCCACACAACAAAGACAGGAGAGAAATCGGGTGTGAGTGAGTTTTTAGGTTAGGTTAGGTTAGGTCAGGTTAGGTTTGCTTAGCATAGCATGGGTTAGCAAGAGTTATATTAGTTTAGGTTAGGTTAGGTAAAGGTCAGGTTTTGTCTTGGTTCTTCCTCTCTTTCCCATCATCCACTTTCTATTTTTTCCCTCCTCCTCCTCCTCCTCTTTCTCCGCTTCCATTTTCTTTATCCTCCTCCCCCTCTTCTTCCCCTTTTCCACTTCTTTTATATTCCTCTCCTCCTCCTCCTCCTTCCCCCCTCCATCTTCTTTATCCTCCTTTTATTTATTCATTTCTTCCAGTTTCTCAGTTCTCCTCCCTCCTCCTGCCTCCACTCTCTTTACCCTTCTTCTCTTCTTCTTTCCCCTTCCTCTCTCTTTGTGCTCCTCCTCTTCCTCATATATCATCTTTCCACTTTCTTTATGCTTTTCCTCGTCCTCTCTCTCCCATCCACTTTATTTATCTTCCTCTCCTCCTCCTCTTTCCCCCTTCCACTTCCTTTATCATACCCTTCTTTTCACCTTCCTTCACCTTTCTTCTCTATCCTCCTCCTCCTCTCCACCTCCTCCTTTCCTCTCCTCCTCTCCACCTTCCTCCCTATCCTCCTCTTCCTTCTCCTCTCCACCTTCCTCCTTATCCTTCTCCTCTCCACCTTCCTCCCTTCCTCCCAATCCTCTTCCTCTCCACCTCCTCCCTTCCTATCTTCCTCTCCACCTTCCTCCCTATCCTCCTCTTCCTCCTCCTCCCTTCCACTCCTCCTCTCCGCCTTCCCCCCTTCCTCCTAATCCTCCTCCTCTCCACCTTCCACTCCTCCTCTCCACCTTCCTCCCTATCCTCCTCTTCCTCCTTCTCCCTTCCACTCTTCCTCTCCAACTTCCTCCCTATCCTCCTCTTCTTCCTCCTCTCCACCTTCCTCCCTATCCTCCTTCTCTCCACCCTTCCTCTCCTCCTCTCTACCTTCCTCCATATCAACCTCTTCCTCCTCCTCTCCACCTCCTCCCTTCCTCTCTTCCTCTCCACCTTCCTCCCTATCCTCCTCCTCTCCACCTTCCTCCCTTCCTCCCAATCCTCTTCCTCTCCACCTCCTCCCTTCCTCTCCTCCTCTCCACGTTCCTCCCTTCCTCTCCTCCTCTTCCTTCTCCTCTCCACCTCCTCCCTTCCTATCCTCCTCCTCTCCACCTTCCTCCCTATCCTCCTCCTCCTCCTCCTCCTCTTTCTCCCTTCCACTTTCTTTATCATCCTCTGCCTCCTCCTACCCAACATCCAAAACAGATGATAAGTATTTTTTTTTCTTTTCTTTTTTTTTCTTCTTTTTTTTTTCTTCGCTGTTGCTTTCCCTCGCCTTTCTCTTACTTTCCTTCTGGAAAGTAAGAGGCTCGCTTTTGATTCTCCCTTCGGTATAATTAAGTGATAGATTATGATGGTT
>BOPN01004983.1:97500-100000 GCA_017312705.2 Penaeus japonicus | reverse complement strand
AAAAGACGTTTAGGTGTTACAGGTGCTATAAAAAGCGCTGTCCAAAGTTGCTGTCCCAGATGTTCACATAAAACATGATACTGCTATTAAATAAAACCTCTATGATGTCCATGTGTTTTTTGAATGATATATAAAGATCAATGCATGTTTCCTTATTAAGAATACCGGCGTAAATTATATTATCTTTTTAATAGTTTTACGATGTGTATTTTTTTTCCTCTTCTCCAACTCAATCTCTCTCTCTCTCTCTCTCTCTCTCTCTCTCTCTCTCTCTCTCTCTCTCTCTCTCTCTCTCTCTCTCTCTCTCTCTCTCTCTCTCTCTCTCTCTCTCTCTCTCTCTCTCTCTCTCTCTCTCTCTCTCTCTCTCTCTCTCACCTCTCTCTCCCTCTCTTTCTCCTCTTTCTTATTTCTATTTATTTACAAATAGATAACCAAAACAAACAAATCAAAATGATCCAAAAACAAGTCACAAAGAAAACACAAAATCTCACAAAAGAAAACTCTACATGAAAGGGATCAAATCGCATATATTTTTAAAAGATAAATCTCTCCATGCATTACAGAAGCGGGATAATAAGAGACGACAATTCTGGCCGATCTGACACCATAAGCACTAATTACGCGATGCTCTTTTGTTGAACTGTGATGCACTTAGAAGGAATCAGTGGAGCATGGCATATTGTTCGTGTTTTTGGCTTTATTTTTTTTAGTTAATGGATTTAGATTAGCGAGAGTCTTTCTGTAAATGATTTAGGAAGACGTATGTACATTTTTTTCTTCTTCTTCTTCTTCTTCTTTTTGACTTGCTTGTTTGCTTGCTTTCTCTTTCTTGTTTCTTTTTGTTTCTTCTTTTCCTGTTTCTCTTCGTCTTTTTCTTCTTCTTCTCCTCTTCCTATTCATTTTTCTTCTTCTAATTGCCCGTCTACTCCTTTTTTGTTCTTCTTTTTCATTTTCTTCTCTTCCGTCTCTTCATTTTTTCTTCTTCTGATTCTTCGTCTCCTCCTTTCTTCTTCTTCTTCTTCATCTTCTTCTCTTCGCCTTCTCCTTTTTCCTCTATATCACCTTCCTATTCCCCCCTAATTTAATTTCTACCTCCATATTCTCCTCTTCTTATTGAGATATGTTGATTACTTATTCAGATAAATTATTCCAAACGATATATCTATATCATTTTATCAATTACTAATTAATCTATCTGCACCTCGATTAACTCACTCCTCAGTCTCAACTATCTATCGTTCGTGGATCTCAACAAATGTTTTTAATCCAACTTAAAATACAAAATAAAAAGAGAACAGCTCGACCACTTTGATCATAACGGTTACATAATAAATCATTTTCAATACTATGGCAGTAAGACGATAATATTCATTTGTTCATTAGAGTTAAAGTCAGAAAAAAAAGAAAGAAAGAAAGAAAAAGATAAAAAAGAAAAGAAAAACGAGAGAGAGAGAAGAAGAAGAAAAAAAAATAGATATACATATATTATATGTATATATATATATATATATATATATATATATATATATATATATATATATATATATATTGAATAACAACACACTCAACCATGTCGATCAAATGACAGGAGAAAATGCTGTTAAGAAATTAAGTTTATGATGAAGGATGCATATCTTTCAATGAATTCATTTTAAGAGGGTTTTTTTCCTGCCAACTTGTCTTTTTAAAGACACAAAAGAAGTTATATCTTAGGACAGAAATCTTCTCTGGAGGAAGGGAGAAAGAGGGGAAAAAAGGAGAGAGAAGAGTGAGTGAGAGAGAGAGAGTGCGCTCGAAAGAGAGAGAGAGAGAGAGAGAGAGAGAGAGAGAGAGAGAGAGAGAGAGAGAGAGAAAGAGAGTGAGGGAGAGTAGGAGGAAAGGTGAAAGAGGGAAAGAAAGAGAGAAAGAGTGAGTGAAAGAGAGAGGGAGAAAGAGAGTGCGCCCGAAAGAAAGAGAAAGAGAGAGTGCGCTCGAAAAAGAGAGAAAGAAAGTGCGCCCGAGAGAGAGAGAGAAAGAAAGAGAGAAAGAGGAGAATCCTAAGTCTCTTCCTTCTCCAAAACAAAAACTAAACATATTCCAGAAGACAAAGTACAGGTACTTTGACTCTAGTTGATTTTCCTTCGGCAAATGGAGACCCAGAAGACGCGACTCTGTGCCTCTGAGGAATATGGAATTGATGAGGGTTGATCGCAATTGATGTCCTGCAGTGGAAATTGACGCCGTGCTTCATTCGAGGGAAAAGAACGTTGGGTTTCAAAAGTAAATAAATAAAATAATGGCTTTTGGGTTTTCTTTTTGAAGTTTGAAGTTTGTGAGAGAAGTGTGTCTCGGGAAGTGAAAAAAAAAAGATGGCCTTTGGGTTTTCTTTTTGAAGTTTGAAGTTTGTGAGGGAAGTGTCTCGGAAATTGAAAAGAGAAAAAAAAGAAAGAAAGAAAAAAAAAAACATATATACATATATATATATATATATATATATATATATATATATATATATATATAT
>BOPN01004983.1:57500-60000 GCA_017312705.2 Penaeus japonicus | reverse complement strand
CCATCATTGTGTGGCTCTTAATTGGTTAATTATCCAGGTGGCGCTGTAAATTACGGCCTAACTGAGCAACACATTTACTTCATTATTATTCAGGGTGAAGAAGGCTCTTTCACTTTGCCTCTGTGGGATTAATGCAGAATGGCACGAGCTAGGATTTTTTTTTTTTTTTTTTTCTAAGCCTGTACTCTCTATACGATGTTTTTTTTTTTTTTTTTTTTTTTTTAGATCTTTCTAATGTTGTATTTATATTTAGATTGTCTGTCTATTTATCTCTCTTGTCGTTTATATATCTATATATTTCTGTCTATGTATCTGTATCTCTATATCTTTCTCTCTTATTCTCTCTCTCTCTATCTCTCTCTCTCTCTCTCTCTTTCTCTCTCTCATTATCTCTCTCTCTCTCTCTCTCTCTCTCTCTCTCTCCCTTTCTCTCTCTCTCTCATTATCTCTCTCTCTCTCTCTCTATCTGTCTATCTATCTATCTATATCTATCTCTCTCTCTCTTTCTCTCTCTCTCTTGTATTTTTGTCATTTATCAGCGAAAAAGGACGGAAAGATTATTAAGTCAACTATAATTAACATGTTCATGCATATATATATGTATGTATGTATGTATGTATATGTATATATATACATATATATATATATATATATATATATATATATATATATATATATATATATATATATATATATATGTATGTATGTATGTATATATATGTATATATATATATATATATATATATATATATATATATATATATATATATATACTATATATATATATATATATATATATATATATATGTATGTATGTATACATACATACATATATATATATATATATATATATATATATATATATATATATATATATATATATACATATATATATATATATATATATATATATATATATATATATATATATATATACATATGTATGTACATACACACACACATACAGAGGAAGAGAGATATGTGTATTTATATAATCATGTACATATATGAATCATAAAATTCCATCATACACAAAGTAAATTTATTGGAAAACAAGACAGACCTAAAGATTTCGAAACTGTCGTTCTGTTACCAAATAAATGTATTTTGTTTTGTAGTGGATTTTTCTGTCCTATTTTGAAATTTATACATATATGTATTAACACAAATGTATTTGCACATAGTATTGTACATGGACCTAAGCCCGTCGTTCCTGAGTATATTAATTCAAGGGATAAGATCTTAACACACCGGTTTGATAGTAGGTCTTGATGACTGTTTTAAGATTAAGTATTTCCATCATCAAACATTCTTTTTTTTTTTTTTTTTTTGTCTCTTAATGGAAAAACTAGTTTTCTATTATTCATTTTTTTTTCTCTCTCTCTCTTTCTCTTTCTCTCTTTCTCTTTCTCTTTCTCTCTCTGTCTTTCTTTTTTTTTCTCTCTCTCTCTATCTCTCTCTCCGTCTCTCTCTCTCTCTCTCTCTCTCTCTCTTCCTCCCCCCCCTCTTTCTCTCTTCCTCTCCCCCCAACTCTCTCTCTTCCCCCCCCCCCTCTCTCTCTTCCCTCCCTCCCCCCTCTCTCTATCCCCCCCTCTCTTTCTCTCTCTCTCTCTATTTCCACTCCCTTTTTCCCTTCTCCCCCCTGTTCAAGCATGAAATACGATCCGACCGAAGATTCCACAACGCCAGGAGATCAAACGTAAACAAACTGAACGCAGTTACAAGACAGGCTAATAGAATCACTGTTTATCATTTAATGAAACGGAGGATCGACAAATGAATTAAAGCGCCTGCCTCTTGTTTGTACGATTCGAAAACTGGTTTGCGAGTACGACATAATGCAGCTACAGTAATTGCTGGAATGTGTAAACAGCCACATGAATTTAAACACATACAGAGCCTCGAATATAAGAATGCATTTAAACGTTTTTTTTTTTTTTTTTTTTTTTTTTTTCAATGCACATGAATGCACTCAAACACATACATGCATTCAAATACAAATATGCGTCCAGGATTACAGTTATGCACTCAAGCACACGTCCTTGTATTCAAATACACGCATGTACATGCACTTATACACACACACACATGCACACGTACACAGATAAATAAACAAGGAAAGAGATAGATAGATAGAGAGAGAGAGAGACAGAGAGAGAGAGAGAGAGAAAGGGAGAGAGAGACGAACACGAGATGAATAAAAATAAGTGAGACAAAGTAAGAGAAAGGAAAATATGAAAAGGGAAAAAGAGAGAAAGAGAAAGAGAGAGAAAAAGATTCAGGTTTCTCTTCCTTTCTGCAATTCCCTCCCTTCCGCTCTTCTTTTTACCTTTCCCCTCCCCCCACGCAACTAAATATTAAAAGCTAAAAAGATAGAACGATAGATAATTAGATAGACAAAATAAAAGAGAGAGAGAGAGAATGAGAAATGGAGAGAATAAGAGAGAAAGAGAGAGGGAGAAAGAGATTAAGGATCCCCTCCCTTCTCTTCAACTAACCC
>BOPN01004983.1:37500-45000 GCA_017312705.2 Penaeus japonicus | reverse complement strand
TTAAGGGGTTCTATTCTTTCTATTCTTTATTCTTTTGTATTTCCTGTAATTATTTTTTTTAGATTTCTTTTTCTTTCTTTTTCTTTTTTTATATGTTATATTTTTTATTTCTTATTTTGTTTATATATTTGTTTATATTTTTTGCAATCCATTTTCTGAATAATGAGAGAGAGAGAGAGAGAGAGAGGGAGAGATTTTTCGTTTTTTTTTCTCTCTTTCTCTTTCTGGCCATTCCCTCTTTTCTCATTTGACTATTTTTCTCTTTCTTTTTCATCTGTTTATTTCTATCTATTTTTTTGTCATCTTCGCCATTTCTTTTCCTTGTTTCTTCTCGCTTCATTATAATTATCATTCCCATCTTTATTATAATTTTCTTTTTGTTTTCTGTGTTTTTGTTTTGTTTTGTGTGTTTTTTGTTTGTTTTTGTTTTGTTTTGTTTTCTTTTTTTGCCTGTAAGTGTGTGTGTGCGTGTGCGTGTGACTCATATCTTATTGATCAGTTTTAGAAAAAAAAATAATAATAATAATAATACTGATTTCTTGTATTGATTTTTGTGATGATTTTTTTTTCCAAAGTTTCTTCTTGCAACACTGATTTTCTCTAATTATGTTACTGATCATCTTGATTTATTTTATGTAACACTGTGATGATAATGTTGATTGATTGGTAGCGATATAGTTTTTTATTGTTATTTCTATAATTCATCATTATTCATCATCATCATCATTAGTATTATCATCGTCATCATCACCATCATTATACTCATCACCATCGTCTTTGTTATTTTTATCATCATTATTATCAACACCACCATCATCATCATCTTCCACATCATCATAACCATCATCTTTCTCATCACCATCGTCTTTCTTATCTTTATCATCATCATCATCATCACCATCATCATTATCTTCATCTTTCTCATCATTATTATCATCATTATTGTTATGATTAAATACAATATCATTGTTGATATTATTATACATAGTATTACTATTGATATCATCATAATTGTTACTACTATTATTATCATGATTAGTATTATCATTTTGATTATTAGCAAGTATCATTTTAGCCGGTGTCATTAATGCTATCACTATAATAACCATTATCATTATTACTATCATTGTCACCATCGTTAGCATTATGATTATCTATTTTAGTGTTAGTATTCTTGATATCATTTTTCTTATCCTCATTATCATCATTATTATCATCATCATCATCATCATTATCATCATCATTACCATCATTATCAATATCATCATCATCATTATTATCATTATCATCATCATCATCATTATCATTATCATCATCATCATTACCATCATCATCATCATTATTATCACCATCATTTAAGCTTGTTTTTATCATTGCTACCATCATTGCCACTCTCACCATTCCTGCAACCAAGGTAAGTAGACACAGGTTGCGCCACTGCCATGAATTCCAATAGTAACATATTATTTATTCAGTTAAGGTAAAAAATAAAGTAAACAAAATAGTTTACAAACATCAACTAATTAGGTATTTAAATCCATTAATTATTACGATTCGGAAAAAAGGGGCCGTGGCTTAGTTGCCAGTTAGGGATTTTTCTCTCAGAGCGACATGGCGTTACCTGTCTCTAACTATCAAATCAATTACTATTATTACTACTACTACTACTACTACGATTTCCAGAATGAATTAAGCAATAAAGGAGGCATTGGACTATAATTAAAGTCACTGGAGATAAATTACAAACATTAATAAGACAGAGAAAAAACTTTTTTTTATTTTATTTTTTATTGCCGTTACAAATAGTGAGAGCAGATTGTAAGGATAATTTTCTGATAATATCATGCGGTAATTTCTGGTAAGTTATTTAAATGATTAATAGATATATAATCTCATGGATAATTGAGTATTGTACATATGCACACGCATTCATACCTGTACACATACACACACACGGGTACGCACACACACACACACATACATAAACACAGAAATAAACACACACACGCCCGCGTTCATACGCACAAGAACTCACACATATACATATACACATACATAGAGCTAGACAGAAAGATATATCACACCCGAAAACAAACACAAAAACAATACATAAACACATCACAGCATCACCTAGCACCACACCCCAAAACAAAAAACAAACAAACAAACAAAAAAAAAAACAAGAAATAAGACTTAGAAATAAATCGTAACATCAACCCCAAAACAAAAAACAAAAACAAAACAAAAAGACTTAGAAATAAATCGCAACATCAACACCACCAATCTTCTCACACTGCCTATCACCCTCCCCTCTCTCTCCCTCTCCCTCTCCCTCTCCCCCTCCCCCTCCCTCCCCCTCCACCCTCCGTCGTGGCCTCCGTCGGTACAGACTCGCAGCCAAAGAGGCGTTGAAACAAGCGCAGACGGCGGCGACGAGAAACTGCGCTGCGGGGAACGTGTCCTCGGCGCCAGAGGTCAAGGACGCGTAGGATACCCGCTGAAGTTGGAAGGTCACCACCCGCAGCGCTGCCAGGAGGCCGAATAGACGGGCGTGCTCGGTGCTTCGGACGGTCTGTTGGGGGGTGGAGGGAGGGAGGGAGGGGGGGATGGAGGGGAGGGGATGGGATGAGGAGGGGGGGTTAGTGTGATGTTTTTGTTGCTGTTGTTGTTGTTGTTTTTTTTTTGTTTTTTATTGGTTTGGGGTTTAATTATTTAGTTCTTTGTTTAATTTTAATGGTTAATTATATGTCTTAGGATGATTAGATTTGAGTATGTATAATTATGTGGTAATTATGCTGATTGTAAAAAGAATGATATTTATAGTATTGGTAATAATAATAACGATATATAGAGAATTAGTAATGATAGTAATAATGACAATAATTATGATAATGTTAATTCTAATAATCATAATAACAATAATAATAATGATATTTATGATGATAGTAATGATATTAATAATGATGATAATAAGGATAATTATCATAATGATGATGATAATGATAAGAAAAAGAGTGATAGTAAATAATGATCTGCAAATACGCCTTTTTACCTCAGTCTCCCACTTACATCTTTTCATCTAATCCCCCTTATCAACCCACCTTTGAAGCCTAACCAATCCAACCCACCCTAACGTACCCCTAACCCAACCAGCCCACACTTAACCCATCCAACCCACCTTCGAAGCCACAGAGATGGCTTACCCCTAACCCAACCAACCAACCCACCCTCCAAACCCACCTAACCCACCCAACCCAATCCCAAATCCAATAAACCCAACTAACCCACCCATCCCACCCCAAACCCACCAAACCCACCCCAAACCCACCAAACCCAACCCCAACCCACCCCCAACCCATCAAACCCACCCAACCCACACCCAACCCATCAAACCCACCCAACTAACCCACCAAACCCACCCAACCCAACCCACCCCCAACCCATCAAACCCACCCAACTAACCCACCCAAACCCACCCAACCCACCCCCAACCCATCAAACCCACCCAACCCACCCACCCAACCCACCCCCCAAACCCACCCAACCCACCCCCAACCCACCCCAAACCCACCTTCGAAGCCGCAGAAGTGACCCCGATCTCCGTGAAGTTGTGCATGAGGGAGAAGAGCAGAACAAGCCACAGCATCCAAGCCAGGTCGGGTCCCGAGATGGCTAGAAGGACTAAGTTTTCGGGACCGGAAGTGGCTTCTGAGATGGTCGCCAGAAGACAGTCATCCACGGGTCGCCAGCGCATGGTTACCAGGACGATAATGGTCATTACCTGCGTGGTTGTTTTTGTTTTGTTTTGTTAATTTTGTTATCATTATCGTTGTTGTTTTTTGTTATTATTGTTCTCATTAGTATTATCACCATTGTTTTTATTTATGATATCATTATCCTCGTGATTGTAAGTACTATTAATATTGTTATAATCATTGTTATCATAGTCGTTATAATCTTTATCATTATCTCTCTCTCTCTCTCTCTCTCTCTCTCTCTATCTATCTATCTATCTATCTATCTATCTATCTATCTATCTCCCTATCTCTCTCTCTCTCTCTCTCATTCTCTCTCTCTCTCTCTCTCTCTCTCTCTCTCTCTGTCTATCTATCTATCTATCTATATCTCGCTTTTTCTCCCTACCTTCCTCTCTCTCTCTCTCTCTCTCTCTCTCTCTCTCTCTCTCTCTCTCTCTCTCTCTCTCTCTCTCTCTCTCTCTGTCTGTCTGTCTATCTCATCATCTATCTATATCTCTGCTTTTTTCTCTCCCTACCTCTCTCTCTCTCTCTCTCTCTCTCTCTCTCTCTCTCTCTCTCTCTCTCTCTCTCTCTCTCTCTCTCTCTCTCTCTCTCTCTCTCTCTCTCTCTCTCTCTCTCTCTCTCTCTCTCTCTCTGTCTTGCCTTATCTTATCGATCTATCTATATTCTCGCTTTTTCCTCCCTACCTTCCTCTCTCTCTCTCTCTCTCTCTCTCTCTCTCTCTCTCTCTCTGTCTGTCTGTCTGTCTATCTATCTATCTATCTATATCTCGTTTTTCCTCCCCACCTTCCTCTCTCTCTATCTCTATCTCTCTCTCTCTCTCTCTCTCTCTCTCTCTCTCTCTCTCTCTCTCTCTCTCTCTCTCTCTCTCTCTCTCTCTCTCTCTCTCTCTGTCTGTCTATCTACGATCTATCTATATTCTGCTTTTTCTCCCCTACCTTCCTCTCTCTCTCTCTCTCTCTCTCTCTCTCTCTCTCTCTCTCTCTCTCTCTCTCTCTCTCTCTCTCTCTCTCTCTCTCTCTCTCTCTCTCTGTCTGTCTGTCTATCTATCTATCTATCTATATCTCGCTTTTTCTCCCTACCTTCCTCTCTCTCTCTCTCTCTCTCTCTCTCTCTCTCTCTATCTCTCTCTCTGTCTGTCTGTCTGTCTGTCTCTCTCTCTCTCTCTCTCTCTCTCTCTCTCTCTCTCTCTCTCTCTCTCTCTCTCTCTCTCTCTCTCTCTCTCTCTCTCTCTCTCTCTCTCTCTCTCTCTGTCTGTCTGTCTATCTATCTATCTATCTATATCTCGCTTTCTTTTTTCTCCCTACCCTTCCTCTCTCTCTCTCCCTCCCCTCTCTCTCTCTCTCTCTCTCTCTCTCTCTCTCTCTCTCTCTCTCTCTCTCTCTCTCTCTCTCTCTCTCTCTCTCTCTCTCTCTCCCACCCCTCTCTCTCTCTCTCTCTCTCTCTCTCTCTCTCTCTCTCTCTCTCTCTCTCTCTCTCTCACCCTCTCTCTCTCTCTCTCTCTCTCTCTCTTCCCCCCTCACCTGACCGATGAGCAAAGCGCTCTTGCTCCATATCGAGTAGAGGTGAAAATCCCACCTAAGAACCTGGGAATCTATTCCTCGAGTCCCGGCGGCCGCGAGAACACAGCGAGACTCCACAGAAGAAGAATCCCAGAAGCTGAGACTGCCTTCCGTCCTCTCGGCCTTTCGAAGGACCTCAAACACCTCCTTCACGTTCTTAGGATGAAGGACCTCCAGAATCTCTCCCTTCCCGTCCCTCCTCTGGATCGAAGCCCCTGCCCTCCCTCCTTCCTCGTGTCCTACGCCTCCTCCTCCTCCCGATGACCAGAACGGTGTACAGGAGACACAGGGCTTCAAGACCCAGCGAAGTCGAGAAGATCCACGCTGACGATACGGAGGAATCCTTCAGCATATGGATTCCTGAGAGAGCCTCCCAACGCCGTGCCCAAGACTCGGAGGTCTGTCAGACGTCCCATGGCATGAGTCCTGGTGGAGGCGTCCGAGGTATCTGCCATGAGGGCGTAGGATGCCATTTCGAAGACAGCTGTGCCCCCGGTTATGCTTGTCAGAAGGGGTGCTAGGTAAAGGATCTGTGAGTGGGGAGTCAAGGGATTAAAGCCTTCTTTCTTTCATTTATTTTTTTTTCTAGTCATTGCATATACATTTTTTTTTTTAGATATTCATTTTTATCTATCTATCTATTTATCTATTTATCAATATATCTATTCATCAATATATTTACTCATGTGTATGTAATGCTATAGTGCCTTTTGATAACTATTAATACAGAAAAATGATTTATGCAAAGGAAAATAAAGAGAAAGAGAGAGAGAGAGAGAGAGAGAGAGAGAGAGAGAGAGAGAGAGAGAGAGAGAGAGAGAAAGAGATCAGACAGACAGACAAAAAGAAAGAAAGAAAAAAGTGAAAGAGAACGACAAAACACATAGGGACAGAGAGCCAACAGAGAGTGAGAGAAATAGAAAAATGAGAGAAAGTATATTTGGAAAACAAAAAGATGACAGCCACACAAGCTACCCCCCTTTCCACTCAAAAAAGAAGAAAAAAAGGTACCTCCACAGGCCACTACACAAACGCCACCAAATCACTCTCTCTCTCTCTCTCTCTCTCTCTCTCTCTCTCTCTCTCTCTCTCTCTCTCTCTCTCTCTCTCTCTCTCTCTCTCTCTCTCTCTCTCTCTCTCTCTCTCTCACTCTCTCTCTCTCTCTCTCTCTCTCTCTCTCTTTACCTTTCCCTCTCCCTCTCCCTCTCCCTCTCTCTCTCCTTCTCCCTCTTCCACTCCCACTCCCTCTCCCTTTCCCATCCCCTCTCCCTCCCACTCCCACTCCCACTCACATTCCCTCTCCCTTTTCCCCTCCCCCTCCCTCTCCCTCTCCCTCTCCATCTCCCCCCCCCCCCCACCAAAAAAAAATCCCCTCACCCTCTCTATCTCCCACTCCCATTCTCCCTCCCCCTCCCTCTCCCTCCCCCACTCCCCCCCTTAAAAAAAAGACAATAAAACTCACCTCCACAGGCCACTTCGGAAACGCCGCCAGAAACAGATAGAGGAAACAAGACCTCCCCCTCCCCCTTTCCCACTCCCTTCCCCCACTCCTACTCCCACTCCCTCCCCCACTCCCACTCCCTCTCCCACTCCTTCCCTCTCCCACTCCCACTCCCTCCCTCTCCCACTCCCACTCCTACTCCCACTCCCTCCCCCCACCCCCACCCCCCAAAAAAATAACTCACCTCCACAGGCCACTTCGGAAACGCCGCCAGAAGCAGATGAATTAACCAAGACCTATAACTCCCCCTCCCCCACTCCCTCCCCCTTCCCCACTCCTTCCCCCCCCCCTCTTCCAGCACCCCCCCTACCCCACCTCCACCCAAAAAAAAAAAAAAAAAAAAAAAAAAAAAAAAAAAAAAAAACACTCACCTCCACAGGCCACTTCGGAAACGCCGCCAGAAGCAGATGGAGGAACCAGTCCGTCGCCCCGCCAAGGAGAGGTACAAGCAACAGCACTCGTCTCCTCAGGTACCTGTCACTCCAACCAGCAAGTACCAGGACAAGGACCAGCGGGATGAAGGTCGATACCAGGATGTCGTAGAGTGTATGAGGACTCGAGGCGGTCAATGGTTTCAGATATGGTGTTATTAGGATATGGTGTTATTAGGATATGGTGTTATTAGGATATGGTGTTATTAGGATATGGTGTTATTAGGATATGGTGTTATTAGGATATG